>JAKTVL010000072.1:0-59914 GCA_030557175.1 Petasospora japonica
TCTAGCTTTGACGAGCTCCTCATCAGTATTTGCACCGACAAATCTGCCACTGCGTGTCTTCATCACAATATGCTCACTCAAGTCGTTCTTAAGCTTCTTAGAACTGGTACTGACTCTTGCTGTTGATTGCGAAGTGCGATCCTCTTCAGTTTGTAGTTCAGACCCATTAACCTCAGGCGGCTCATTACTATCAGCAGCAAGCGGATCATGAATAGTTGGCTCGTCAACAATGAGCTCGTTCGCAGCCCGTTTTTCTATCACAAGGTCATCAATGGAAGAATTTTCAGTTATTTCCTGAGAGCCGAAAGACTTCTGGGTCTTTGTCAGGGTAGGCTCAACAGAATTAAGGGCCTCTTTCTCAAAAGCTGTATCAGTTTTCGAGATATTATCAACATGTTCAAGCTCAGAGTGACGCTCAGTATTTTCACTAACTGGTAGTTGAATTGTGTCCTCAGTGTGATTTTCCTCAGATTGGGCCTTTGATCTTTCTGAAAAGTGCTCAGATGCGTAGTTGACGGTACTGGAAAGAGACATGACTTCGTAGCTTTCATCATTTTTCTTTGCTCTTTTGGAAGTGGACCAACCACGAAGATATCCCCATCCTCTTTTTAAAAATGAATGCTTTCCGTCACTTGCAGGACCCATCGATGGGCCTTCATTGACAGCATCAACATTGTCATCAGGTGCACCAAATGCATCATCAACCATATCATTTGCAGCCCTAGACAATGACGCTGCCTCATCAATAACTGCAGAAGCAGCCATGGATAACGCATCATTAAGATCACCCTGGATTGATGTGTCATCAACAGTTTCATCTGGTGCGCCAAATGCACGGTCAATCATCTTACCAGCAGCCTTCGAAAGTTCAGAAGCCTCCTTCAGGGCGGAAGATGCGGTGGCAGTCAGAAAGGTGTCTAAATCACCAGCATTTTCAATGCATGCGTCATCAGGTCCAGCAAAGACTTTATTAACAGCTTGTGTGAAATTAGAAGTCTTATCATTATCCAGTGTTGCTGTGCTTGTCATGACATTATGAGAAGTCTCTTTAAACAGATCATCATTAACGGAATTATCATCAACTTCAACGGGTGTTTCAACAAGTGTGTCAACAGCATCAAAAACAAGCTCAGCTGCGCCTTCAGCGGCATCTCTTGCAGCACCAGCAGCATTACCGACAGCTTCACGAGCCTTATGAGTAGCACCACCGATATATCCTTCCACTGTCTCCTTAAAGCTCGGGGAATGAGCCGTGGAAGGTAGATTCAAATTTTCAAACGAGTTTGATCGTTGTGGCAGCATTGTGCTACCATGCTGTGATCTATCATTTGCTGTACAGCCTTTCGTAGGTGTTGATGAACTCAGCGCAGATTCAGTTAGAGCAGGGATTGCGTCTCCGGTTAAGGAAGTATCACGAACGTGGCTGAAATCCGGCAGAACTGTATGTAACTCTTCTTGTGGTGTTGCTGCAGCGTGATGAACACCTTCATCAACTGCTGTGACAAAGTCCATGGCTGTTTCACCCAAGGCTGTCTCAAACATCTGTGTGGCAGCCTCAACGGCATTCTCAAGGACATCATCATGTGCCTGCTCCAGGATATCATCTTCATTGCTATTCGTTTCACCGAGAAGTCCATCGGTAAAAACAGTAGCTGCTTCCGTTGTTTGGGCTAGTGACTGGCCAATTTTTCGAGCACCTTGCCCGACAACGTTGGTGAACTCATCTATTGTTTCTCCTAGTGATTCTGTCTGCATTGCTTTAGCTGAGGCGACAGCAGATTCAACAGAAGAGTGTATCATGTTGATAGACTGACTTGTGCTAGCTTCAACATCATCAATGAAATGGTCAGGGGTCTCGCCCAACACATCATTACCGATTTTTGTTAGACCAAAGGTAGCTTTAGAAGCCAATCCGCGCAGAAGAGAAATGGCCGATGAATCCGGCCTCTTAATCTGATTTTCAAGATCCGGTCTATTCTCTAACATGGAAAAAGGTATGTTTTGCTGTGTGTTTTGGTCAGGGGCTACCGCTTTTGATTGAGGGGTAGATGACTGCGTTAACGACTCAACAAAGTTTCTTGAGGCATCAGCAAACGACACCACAGGTGCACTAGATCTTATGGAGACACCATCATAAAAAGAGACAAAAGACTGATGACCTTCAGGACCATCGGAAGTATCTTCTTCGGCTTCAGATTCCATCTCATGTTCTTCTTTAATGGGATCCTGTGGGGGATCATCAAACCCAAGAAAATTCTCAACCTCGGAGTTTTCGTTCAAAAGACCCTGAACGTCATCCTCCTGGTCAGATTCCTGTATTCTAGGCACTTGAAACACGTCATCCTGCTTCTCACCATCAGAAATGATCAAAGACAATTCGTTCGCCGTAATATTTCCAAACATACTGTGTTGTGGACTTCTATACTCCTCGTTTTCTGAATCATAATAAACTTCTTCCTGTAGTGGAACACTTGAAGTGCCCTTTTCGACTTCCAAAGGAGAGAACTCTTTGTCAACAACATCTTCATCTTCAGCAGAGGATCTCCCTTTGCGCAAAGCCTCATTAACCTTACTTAATTCTTCTGATTTGGGAACTGCTTCCTCATTCAGATTCAGCTTTTCACTGAGACCATCATCATCTCTAGTCAAAGCACTAACAACATCAATAACATCATCTGCTGATTCTTCCACACTATTTTGCTGGTCGTCATTCGTCACATCGTAATCTGGCTCAATTACTGATTCAACAGCATCTTCTCCTAGTTTAATGCCGAATGCTATCCGATGACCTCTATGATCCGCATGCTCCAAATTACCATAACCAGATCCCATAGACTGGTCCACATTATCAAGATCTTCAGACAGAGATTTATCTTCAGGTTGCGATTGTAGTGAGTTCACCTCTTTGTCGTCGATTTGGCTCATGGCCGCCGCAGCCAGCATCTCGAAGTTTGCACCAGCAAACAGATTATTACTCTCTGATAGCTCAGCATCCGCGTGATTATGCACATATTCCAGAGATTGTTCGTCAACATAATACCCCTGACTCTCATAATCTGACACATCCTCTCCACTCTGTTCTTGTTCTTCTTCCGAATACCTTTCGCTGTGATTGTCATCTTGGCTTTCGTCATATCTCAGAGAATCAACATCTTCGTCATCCAGATCCGAATTGTTAACTTTCTGAGAAGTTTCGTCAACGCACATTATTTCAGCTGGATCCTCATTACTTTCACCGGATAAATCAACCGATTCATCTTCCGCGCCGGTTGCTAGAATGCTTTGAAGCGCTGGAGAGATCTGCTGAGTGCTTTGCTCATACCTCAGCAAGTCTGAATGATAATGTATGACTTCACCTTTGGATTCATCAGACTCATCACTGAGGTCAACAACTGATACCTCGTCTGAATTGTATGCCGTTGGATATTTTTCCTCAGATATATTGCTATCAGACTCTTGCTGGCTTTCGGTGTGTCCGCCTTCATAGTAGTACTCTTCAGATTGAGATTTTATCGACTCAACTTCCTCGCTATCACTATCCTCCAGTCTCTCCTTCTCACCACCTGGTAGATCATTCTCTTCACTAGTAGCTTCTTGTGCCTCTAGTATATGCCTCAGTTTGGAGAAGGCTTCTGAGTCACCCTCATGGTGCTCTTCAATTAGCTTTCGATCGCGTTCGAGGTCATCGTAAAACTGCTTCTCATGCTCTGCCTCAGTGCTGATAATAGACTTTGCCTTTGCCTTCAAGGAGTGAATCCAACCCACAACATCTTCTGAAGATGAGCGTGCTGATGCGCTTGACAAGGCAGCATGTGACCAGGTTGGGTTCAGAGATATGTCTGAATGGGCAGATAAGACGATTGGCGTCGCAGATGTCTTCCAAGCTCTTCTTGCTGGTGTAGTGAGTCTTCTGAAGGGCGAGAGAGGTGTATTTGGCCCGAGATCCCATGCCCTGCGTTGTCTAATTGCCCGTGTGGATCCCGTGCTGGAGTTCAAGTCGTCCGTAGATATTGTGCTCCCTTTTGCAGGAGTACGGGCTCCTTCTTCTGTATGTGGGTCAGCCATTGACTGTGAAGTTGCAATAATCAGTGGCCTCGTTAACAGCCGTTGATGCTGATGCTGCCGATGGAGTTGAAGGTCTCGATCAGAGGCCCTTGCTCCGCTCTTTGTGTACGCTTGGTGGTATGTGAAAACCCGGTGAAAATTGGCAGTCGACGGAAGCTGTTGGCGCCCTTTCAGCCCTGGTTACGCCTCACTCAGATCAGCATTATAATTGATCTTCCCCATAATTAATAGGCCGTACGGAAAAGATTATTCCCTGAGAGGGTTAGTTCAAAAGATAGATCAACTAGAGCAGAACAATTAAAAAAAAGTAGCCTCGGTATTCACGTTTTGTTGTCCCTCGGCGCTCGTGCGACGGCCTGAAATTATGTATCTTAAGCAGTACACAACAGCGGATCATCGTGTGAGCCTTCGAAGCAGCCACAAAGCTTCTACTGCGAGTCCGATTCATTAGAGCTTCCTTTGAATATCCTGTTGCAGATGAGTTTAGCAACTCAGCACGTCCAGGTTGGGTTTTACGACCCCTTCGACATATACGAAGAGCTGGGAGAGAAGCTGAGGTCCAAGATCAACCTAACAAAGATACATTGGCGCAGAACTTCCAATGACGCACTTCGCTCAATTACTTCTCTACCCATTGACTTTATTGAGGAGACCCCCAAGTCATTTGACAATAATACCCAAGGGCCTGACGTCAAACTTAACGATCTCGATCCATCGATGCAAAAGACCAAAGTCCTAAATCTTCTACGGACCCCATTAGTGAGAGTCATGTTTGTGAAGGGCGCAGACATGGAAACCTACAGGGCAACCGTGCGTCCTCTTGTACGGGAATGGATAAAGGCAAACATTGATGGGGCCAATGGACCGGTGAAGTGGCTTTTGATATTCTACACGGATAGCTCTAAGTTACATATTAAACTGTTTGAAAAACTCAAGGTAGATTTTTCACCAGATATTGATGATGAACACTGTATCCACATCAAAAAAAACTATGATAGCCCCTCTGAGGAGAGTTCTATCTGGTCGTCCATTAATGCCACCATCAAGCAAAGAGTTGTGGATTCGTTCTCACAGCGCATGACATTCATCGACGAATCACTCAATAAAGTCTTGGAGCACATTACGGCAAATTTTGAGCTTTACCTGGCTCTTAAGCTTGGTTGCGCAATACAACTGCTATCCATGATGCTCCTTGAGGACTCTCTTATTGAGTTTGATGACCTCTCGTCCGTTATTGCATCTTACAAATCTAATACCAAGATTTTCTCCCAGCAGCAGTGGAATGAGCAAGACCCAGAATATATGGAAAAATCAATTCCAAAGCAATCATTCTTTGATGGGGAATCAGATCCAAAGTCATTGTACCAATTGAAATCATTCATATTTGCCAAGGTGTTCACTATTTTTAAAGTACTTTCTGACACCTCTACATCACAATCGATATCGTCACTACATGTTGCCGAATTTCTAAGAAGACTTCAGCTATTTCTCAAAGGCATATCATTAGACTTTGCTAGCTCTACTTCTGACTTGGCAAATTTAACTGAATGGTCATATAGGGTCATAGACAATGTGATGTCCTTGGAAATTTGTGAGAACTTGTTATCTGTGGAGATCAACGACAATGGCATTGAATCAAATGACGTTTCAGAAAGATTTGGTGAGATCCTATTGTTACAGAGATCTAAGTTACTTGACCTCGGTAATAGATTTGGATATCAAATCGATGGAGTTCTTACTGACGTCAGAATTTTAAGAGGCGGATCTCAACCAAAATTGACATATGAACCACTGAAGAAGATCCTTGAAACAAAACAAGGCTTCCAAAACCACTTCCTTGTTCTGACGGAGGCAGCAATTCATCATTTTTCCATTTCGAATAGACCTCGAACAGTAGATGCATTATCGATTGACATTGCCCTTTTGGACTTCGACAACAAGCAGTACGAAAAGGCGGCAGTGGTGCTATCAACTTGTCCCGAGTTTTATAACTCGCAGGGTTGGAGCTTGATTGGATACAATTTATTGGAAACATACATTGAATGCCTTCAGAAAATGGAGAATGATTCGGAGTTCTTCACAAACTGTGAGTCTGCTGCATCAAAGTCTGGACTGTTGTCCCAGTGCTATGCTAACGTACTATCATCCTTCAAGACTCACTCATACGTCTTTTCTTCTTCTTTGATTAATCAAGCCATTGACCATCTCACCAAATCAAGCACTAGTCCAGCAGATGAGCAGACATATGAGCTTGAAAATCTATTTTCATTCTCTTCAAATGGATATGTTACATCTACTGGTGATGATATTTTCTTTATTACCATGGATTTGTTTAGTAACATTCCACAAACAATCAGACTGACAGACGTCAAGCTGATATTGGAAAACGGCACTGGAGATACCATAGAATTCCAGCGTGATGAGCTAGATGTTTGCTTTGGGTCCACTTCTGCGACGTTGTCCACAATGTCCATTCAGTTTGGTAAATTCTCGTTCGCTACATTTGCTGCAAGATTTGGTCCAATCTCCCTGATCCATATGTTTGAGGGTGACTCAAAGGAGATTGTTCAGATCTCACCTCATCCTGAGAGTCTAATTCTTGATGTGGGAACGCCCACTATGATTGATCTTGATATCAGACCAATATCAATTTTCATCAACACCTCCGAAAAGATATCCGACGCGGTTCTTAAAGTCTGGAGAAGTGCTGAACAATTTTCTATTCAACAAAATGTCTTATTCAAGGCTAATGGATACGTCTGCAAAAAGTTTCTCGGAATCACTGAAGATTCTATTACCATATCAGAATTGGCTGCTAATTCACATTATGAAGTTATCATCCCATTCACTACCACTGAAAATCCGAAGAAGACGGAGCTCAATCTTTTTGCATCATTAGGCTATACAATTGGTGGCTCGACAAGACAACAAACTATCTCCAAGACCGTGGATCCATCATTGACCATTGCCGTCTCTGTCCAGGATATCTTCAAGTGTGATGGACTTTATTCAAGGTTCACTATTGGACCAGCAGAGACAGAGAAACCGGTTCGAATATTATCTGTGGATTTGGAGCCTACTGAGAACTATGAAGTTCTCGCTCCGTTGGGATGTGGTCCATTAGTGGCATTCGGAGAACAGCCAGGAAATTATTTCTTCAAGATTGTGGAAAAGAAAAATTCTCAACCTGCAAGAGAGGAACATTTGAACTTGAAAATTATGTATCGGGACTTGGATGAGGAGATTTTACAAGTTTGGAAGGATCGATTGTCTGAGGAGTTAAAGAAAGAAAGGTTGCAAAGTCACATCAACGAGGTGATGAGCTTGAATTCATTTGTGTTTGACCATGCTGAGTATGTGATGGATAACAAAGTGAGGGTCACTAGAGAGAAGAGTGACAGTACAGGCAAAGTATCAGGCCCAGATGGCGACAAGATTCAGGCAGTCTTGTCCAATGCGATCAAGGAACCGTTTACCGCGAAGATGGACGACATCTCATTCACGGCAAAGGAGATGCATATTCGTGTTATGATCCCCACAGTCGAAGTCATCCACTCGGTCGAGTTTAAGACGGAAGATAAACTGACTCATATTGCACTCGGTGATGAGTTTCTGGCCACTCTAGAAGTCACTTCATTGGTGAGTGGCCAGCTGGAGGACAAGAAAGGGTCAAAGTATGGAAAGAAAAGGGTCTTGTTTGACGGCGAGCAGTCCCCATTGAACAAATACTATGTTGAAGTACTTGGAAATCAAGACGGATGGATCATAAACGGGAAGACAAAGTTTGTTGTTGAGATTGATAAGAGTAAGAAGCAGATTCATCAATGTGACCCCGTGAAGTTGACACTGATTCCATTGAAAGTCGGAAAGCTCACATTACCAAAGATTAAGATCACAAACATGAATATGAACAGCAAGAATGAATACTTGATGGAGGTTGACTACAAGAATGAGAGTGAATATATCAATGTTGTGTCTAGTGCTCTATAAATAATGCATTGGTGCGACGCATAAAATATGATGACATGTTCAAACGCAATCGATTCAGTAGAAGGAATCAATAACGCTAAATAAAGAGTCAGCATCAGGTCTAGCAGCAACCGCGTTTGGGGTAATGCCATTATGCAAAAGATAGTCTTCTGTAGTTGGACCAATAGCGGCAATTCTGAAATGCCACTCAGAAGTTATTGTCTTTATGTACTTGACAATTTCTTGAGTTCCTTGTGGACTAAAGAAGATGACCCAAGAACCTGAATCAGAGAAAGAGCTATCATCAAAAATTTGTTTAAATGACTTCAGAATCCCTGGTTTTTCCAACGTTCGGTATAAGACAAACTCCGTTAGGCTGTAGCCATTTCTGAGAAGCGTGGAGGGGATGATATCACGCCTCGTCTCTCCTGTGAAAAAAGTCACTTTCTGTGTTGGTTTAAGTAGCTCCAGAATCTGTTCGGATAAGATTGTACCATTACCAGCTAATTTACCACCTTCAAGATGAATAAATCCAAGCTCTTTCAGCACCTTTTCAGTGGCTGGCCCCACGGTGAAGGCCGTCTTCTTAAATATCATCTGACGGTCTTTCTCGGTCAAGCAACGGAGCGCCGCCGAAAGAGCCTCCACTGCCCTCTGACTTGTGATGATAAGAGCCTCTGTCTCATCAAGGAACTCCTTCGACAGAAGGTATGTGGTGATTAGAGAGAGGTCAGAGTGTATGTGGTCAAGAAGAGGAACAAATGATGTCTTGAAACCAGACTCTGCAAATGTGCCCTCATAGGTATCCTTGGGCACCGTCGCATTCTTTAAGAAGATCACTTGTCTTCCTGGCAACTCCATATTACATGCTGTCATCACGCTTTTGACGGAAGCACCCTAAACTCTCGCTCCTATTGCACTTTAATGTTGATGACCTTCTTCTTCGTTCTAATTTGCCATAGGTTCAATCACGAGCCCTGTTCCCAACACCCGGACACTGCAGCTGTTGCCGCAGCGATCTCCAGTTGAGGCTGGAGCGTGCTACGTTCGCGGTTTGTTTACATTTTGGTATGAACACTTGGAAGGAATGTAATAAACAACTCCATAGAACTCGCCCAGAAGTCACCCTTACATTGAGTCAGCCGTTATGGACCTGAGTAATCTGCTGAACACACAAGAGGTTGCTCCGAAGCCCAAGAGAGTGCCTCTCGGAGAACTCTCCCTGAATAGGCAACCAATCAAGAGGTCTAAGCCTAACAGCTTTAGCAAGAAATATGATATATTATCAGAGCCCAGTGCTGTGCATCTAGAGAACTTTCACTCTTCACTGCCTAGCGTTTCTGTTAGTACACCTCTGAAAATGATAGATGCTTTGCCACCTCTTTCTCTGCCTCCCATTTCACACATCACAAACTCTTTACCAAGGCCGCAGTTGCCCAATACTATAACAGCTCCCCCATCATCCACACCGATCCGTCATCAGCGAGTACCGCAGCCACTGAATAATTTTCTCTATGGTGTCCATCACACTCGCAAAAATCGTGAGGTCTTCTTCAATATCACCTCTCCTGATGATTTCCAGAAATGCCCCAGACATCCTGAACCTGAATCAGACAGGTCTGTTGAGGACGCGGCAGACACATCACTCACAAGTATATCTAAGAAGGTTGGTAGAAGGGCATTGTGGACAAATGATGCCAGTATCCTTGCTGCTCAATTATTCAAGGAATTATATGACATGAAATCAAGCTCTTCTTTCCTGAAGAGAGAATATCAGCAAATTGCAGATAAGTTGAACTTTCGATTTAGCGGGAATCTCTTCACTGAAACTTCTGTGAGGAATAGAAAGGGTTATTTCCAGTGCTTGTCCCATATATACTCTAGCTTGAGGAATCACCACTCCTACAATAAGTTCAATGATCTTCGTGTTCCAGAGTTAACAGAAGATGAATGGAAAGAGGTGGGTCAGTACTTTGAGCCAAGTTATTTGAGAAAGTTTCGGGGAAAGAATGATAATACCGATCTGGAAATAATCCACGTGATATTTAAGAAAAAGCCACTGAGATATACTGATAATTATGAAGCCAACTTCAAAGAAGAGGAATTACGGGTGATACGCAGGTTCGTTGACTTAGTACAGGCAGGTGCCCTGACCTTAGAAGAAATCACGGCAGTCTTTGTGCAATGTGCTACTATGGACTGGATTGAAGTCTTGTATCCTCGTCTAACGGATAGCAACGAGTCATTCTTATGTGTTTTAAGGGAGAACTTTGACTTGAGTGACAATAAAGGTAGAGGCGACGTTGATATTACGAGATTTTGGAAGATGATTAACATGACACAGAACCATTCTGTTTAATCACTGGCTGGTTATCAGACATGAAATACATTTGCTAATGCCCTTTTTATGACAACAACATCCCAATAATAATTATGCTAACTTCAAAAACATTAGGCCGTATATCTCTTCATTAGAAATGTTAAAGACAAACAAACTAGGATAAAAATGAAAACGACAAAAACAAATAGAATAATAAAAGAGGGATCAGGTTAGCATGTTCAGCGTACGTCTCTCTGAGCAGGCATAAAGATGCGAAAATATTCCCTCCAACAGGGGTGGCCACAGTTGGGCTTCATGAACCTGCGACGCAATGCAAATTCACTGCTCAAAGAGTTCAATTTCCTGTAACGGCACCTCGGAGATCAAGAAGGAGGATCAGAAAGGAGGAAATTGGGACTATTATAAGCACATAAGGCAAAGGAGACAGCATAATAATCAGATACATAAAACTACTGTCATCAGAAAAACCATTAACAAGCATGCAAGACAACAAATTCGAGAAGATAATCCAAGCTGTATTGACGAATATGTGCGGAAACACGCTCTTCAATATATGCAGGAAGGCGATGGGCCTCAACTTCAGTCATCACTAACTCCCTAGAGTAGGACGGTAAACACTCATATTGGGCAGCAACATCAACCAAAGGAGCAGAGTTCTACGCAACATGTCATTTGGAAAATCCTGGTTGGAACTATACACTAAAGATAAAGCAAATAGCCATCATTCTCTTGGGTAAGAGTTTGTGACTTAATCTCTCTCTCTAACTGGGGATCTAGATCTAGATCTAGAAGGTCTTCTCTCGCCTGATGGAGAGCCTCTACCAGCAACGTAGCTGTCTCTCTCGTCTCTTCTGTCATCTCTTCTGTCATCTCTTCTGTCATCTCTCCGGTCATCTCTTCTGTAGTCGTCTCTTCTCGGTGGGTAGTCTCTGTAGTCGTCTCTGTATCCGCCTCTTCTTGGAGGACCGTAATCATCTCTGTAATCATCTCTGTATCCTCTTCTTGGTGGTCCGTAGTCATCTCTGTAATCATCCCTGTAACCTCTTCTTGGTGGACCGTAGCCCCTCTCTCTGTATCCATAGTCGTCATCATATCTTCCATAGCCTCCTCTTCTGTCACCAAAACGTGGTGGTGGTCTTCTTGAACCTCTTGGGTGGGGTTCTGATTTGGCCCATTCCACGGTCAACAACTTTTGGTCCTCACCGAATGGCTTCTGGTTCAACTCAAGAGCAGCCTCAGCATCCTTCTTCTCCTCAAATTCAACAAAGGCATATGGAGTAGCATCAGAGTGTCTTGGTGGTGGGAGGTCAACTCGAACAAGTGGACCGAATCTGGGGGATTTGATGTTAGTATACTTGAGAAACTGATTGATATGGTTTTCGTTTTTCAGTGGGGGTACATGTGAATATGGGATTGGTGTTTGGAAGCCACCTGTTGAGGCGGTACAAGAATGGTCTAAATTGATTTGAAACTCAAAGTGGACATATCTCGTGAGTGAGGGGGTATCTGTTTGAAGGTTTGTTTGTTGTGATTACAGCATAGTGTCTGGAGTGTGCGCAACAGCATCAGTGGAATACGAGAAAAGGCCTTTGAATCTCCGTATGGATATGCTCTGCCGTTGTAAAAGGTGTCATTGAAGGACATCATGAGGAGTAATTGAATGGCGATCACAGCATTGTATAGCAAGGAGGCTGATGTTTAGCTTCTCCTAATGCCAACAAGATAGGAACAGAACAACAATCGATAAACAATAACGTCATCGATCAGGTCTCCAGAAGAAATAAGATCAAACAAAACAACTAGACAACAACAGAACCGAGCCGAACAG
Source organism: Petasospora japonica (assembly GCA_030557175.1). Classification (NCBI taxonomy): domain Eukaryota; kingdom Fungi; phylum Ascomycota; class Saccharomycetes; order Phaffomycetales; family Wickerhamomycetaceae; genus Petasospora; species Petasospora japonica. The sequence goes on from JAKTVL010000072.1 coordinate 12,204, forward strand.
AAATGTTGGACCAATCTTACGATCGATCTTCAACAATCAAAAGATGTTCATGCAAATAGACATGAGAACCTCCTCAGCGGGCGGTAGTTAACACCAATTATAATACATACTTTTCGAAATCTGGAGCAAGCTCCTTGGCCTTGATGTCTCTCTGGAAGCCTATGTGAATCAGAGTTAGCAACAGATTCCCACTTATGCCACACTGCTGGCTCGCAGAATAGAAGGGGGTAAACACTCACCAGTGACGTAAAGCGTGTTCTTGGAACCCATCTCGGAATGTCTAAGGGGACAGTTCTAAAGTCTATCCAACTAACTCACCGGCGCGTTGACTAGGGCTCTGTTTTTTCAGCTCTGTTTGACTGCGCGCAAGCGACGTTGTCAATGGTGTCTGGATGTTACTCGACTAGCGCCCTGCAACTTGCGGGTAACCCTTCGAGGCAGCGTGATGGTATTACCCGGCCTGGGCCTTAGATCTCCCCAAGTGACAGGTGCACTCCAGGCAGCGAAGCGGCCTCCAAAACACAGACATACGATCAAATAAATCACTGCCAGAGTGCTAGTGTACAAAGCTCACCAGCCCAAAGACCGAGACCTCGCCAGTGCCCCTGCGGTGTCACCAGCGGCGAATTCCGCTGGTCAGGAGAAAAGGGGCCCACCGCGTGGCACATTTTTGCCGACACGCAGATCCGCAACAAGAAAAGCCCAAAGAATAGGCCCAACCTGCAAGCGCACGCCCAACAGACCTTGCAAAGCAAACCACTAACTGGGCGCCATTTACTGTTCCCCAGTGTCACAGCGTGGACAGCCGTTGCCAAACGCCCACCAAGCTCACCAGCCCTGCCAGAGCAGCCCAGCAGAACAAGCGCCCGCTCCCTGAGCCCTGTTCCCTGTTCCCAGCTTTGCCGCCCAACCCACCCCGAATCGTGCGTGACGAGTGCAACTGTGCCCCTCTTCAAAGTGGAGGCTGGACGACACCGACAATAAACCTACACACACAGAGCGGCTCGCTATCAACGCTTTCTAGCACGGACACGGGAGACCCTTTTCAGCAGTAAATAGATACTATGTCAGTCAAGATGGAGGACGGCGGCATCTTCATGAGTGAGACGCAACCGGACCTGGACATCTTGGATGAATTCTTGGACAGGCGCCTGTACGACCAGGAGCAACAGCCACTGCAACAACAGAGTCCCTCTCAGGAACAGAAACAGCAGAAGCCGAATCAGGTACACTCTCTGCCGCTCCAGGAAAACCCAAGAGGCGACGAGGACATGTTCTCCGCCTTCCTCACCGATGAGATCAACAAGAACGACTACCTCTTCAACGGCACCCCTTCAGAAAGCCATTTGCTTGGTGTTGACAACTTTCACATCCCAGATCAACCCATGATGATGATACAGCAATCAGTGCCAATGGCCCAGAATGGCGTGCCCCAGCTAAACCAGTTTCCACCTCCGCGGCATAACTTGCAATCTGCTATGAACTCGAATTCCACATCACCGCACTCGGTTGGTTTGACTCCACCGCATCAGGATATCTTCACTACCCCCACTGGGCAGTTTCCATCTGCCGATAGATCAAACTCGATAGGATATGAGGCCCCAAACCCACCATCTCCTTATGACGCTACCTATGAATCGTCCAGAACGCTTTTGTCGCAGTTGAAGTTTGGAAGAGAATCCCCTGCGCAATTCAACAACGAATTCCCAAGAGAGTATCTGGATATTGATGCCGCGGCACTGCCGTATCAGATCCGCGTTGAGAACTTGCCAGCTTATTCTCGTGTGGAGACTCAGATCAAACTGCAATTGTCAGTGTCTCCTCCACCCCCAGAATTCCTAATTCATCTTCCTGCTGATACTATTGCTAAACAGAAGCTTTGCCTTGCATCCGAGACAAGTACAGCTGCGAGGGAGAAAATGCTCTTTTTGGATGCTTATGTATTGACCTCCTCTTCAAACAAACCTTGTAACATATGTATGAGATGTGTTAGAAGAGAACAAAAGAGAGCATCGAGAAGAAAATCAGGTGTCAGTGATAACTTGAACTGGATGACCAATGCCAATAAGAGAGCTATCATATTTAACTGCAAAGAGGTCATTTCATTCCCTGCTATTCCAACAGCCCAAAACTCAAAGACCTTGGAAATTTCTTCTAGAATTGTTTGTTATTGCAGGCACCACAATGAGTCGAAGGGCTTTAAACTTTTAGTTGTCTTGACAAACGCGTCTGGAAAGGTTGTTGCTAAAAATGTCTCATCCCCAATTATGATCATGGATAGAAAGAAGAACAATGAAGATTTCCCAGTTGGCGCAAACACTGGATCTAACTCTGCTAACGAAGCTAGTGGTGCCCCATCACAAGCTGGAACTCAACCAATTTCCCCAACTTCATTTGAAGATGACAGCTCTGAACCACATACATCCGATTCGCGTGTCTTCAAGAGGAAGCGTACTTGGTCACCTGAGCTATCGGATGGATTTAGTATTGCACCATCGAGAAAGCCATCTAACACTATGAAGAAGGAACCAATCTCTCCACAATCACAAGCGTCACTAATTGATACTGCACAACTACAAGCACCACAGCAGACAATTTCCCGTCAGCCATCTTTACAAGCAAACCAAGCCTCCTTGCCGCTTATCCAGCGAGTCATTCCTTCTCAAGGCCCTCTTAGAGGTGGAATTGAAGTCACATTACTTGGTTCTAACTTTAAGCCAGGTCTCACTGTCAAGTTCGGTGTGAACAAGGCCCTTTCTACGCAATGCTGGAGTGAAACCACAATGCTTACGTATCTACCACCGTCTTCTCAACCAGGTCAAGTAATGGTCACCATTGAAGATCCACAAAATGAGAATGGCCCAAAAACTGGAGGTGCAATTTTCACGTATCTGGATGACACTGATAGACAAATGATTGAGTTGGCTTTACAAATTGTTGGTTTGAAGATGAATGGTAAATTGGAGGACGCTAGAAATATCGCAAGAAAGATCATTGGGTCTGATGGAAACGGCACAACTCAAGATATGACTGGGTCTGCTTTGCTCCCAGGTTCAAGTTCATTCTCTACGCAAAGTTTTTCTGACGAGGATTTGATTTTGAAGGTGATTAATCGTCTGCAAAGTAGACCAAACTGGGCTCTTTGCACTTCTGAAGGTCAAACTTTGTTACATTTGTCCGCATTGAAGGGATACAGCAGATTAGTTTCTTCTATGTTACAGAATGGTGCTAGAGTTGACTACAGAGATTCAATGGGATATACACCACTTCACTATGCTGCGCTCTCTGGTGACCGAAAGTCTATTCAGATGTTGATTAACTGTAAAGCTAAGATTGATGCAAAGAATGACAATGGATTAACACCTGAAGAAGTTGCTGATGCTAATGTTTTGGACATGTTCAGAACTCAAAATGCACAGATGTCAAGAAAGATGTCCAACAGCTCATTTACATCTTCTATATTTGATTATAATGAAGATGAATTAGACCTTCCCGGAGGCCAGCATGTTTCGAGACTGACTGTTGACCACTTGACTGATGGCACTACCTCTGATGCTTATGATTCAGACTCTGATGCCGAAGCAAGCAACGAAGAGAGTGAAGATGATTGGATAAGAGAAAGAGATTCATCGCTGGAGGACGTCAATGTAATTCCAGTTCAGGAGCCACCAACTGGTACATCCATTGCAGATGCCTCACTGTGGAACAAGATGAGAAGTGTGTTTAGTAACTCTCAAGACCAAGAACAACTCCCAAGGTATGATGAACTCTTCCCACTGAGTGCTAAACAGTTCTCGTTGCCAAAGCTCAGATTCTCTTCCCTAACTGCTACGGATTCGGACGCTGGAAGTTCTGCTCAGGTTGATGCTACAAACTCATCTGACGAAGGTGAGGACATGTTCATGAAGTTCTTCAACCAACGTAAGAACGTCCAGAACGATAAGATGTTGATCTTCTTCTGGTTGCCATTGTTGATTGTGATCATTTCTATTTTCATTCTCAGTAATTCTGGATACACCATTGACTCCTTCAACAACTTCCAGGAACTCGTCAGAAATGGCGTTGGTAAGATCATGTTGGGAAATGAGAGAGTTAAGGTTGCGTTGAACAAGCACTTTAGCCATGTAAATGATGCAGTAACAAGTGTCATTAATGCCGGTTAATGAACGGCTCGGATAGTGTTTTAGTTTTTTCTTGGTTTGTGTTTGTGACGTTCCTTTGAAAGGAATTGGGTGATATAGAGGCCACGACTTGATGGACCTCTCTACAACGGTATTGCTATATTTTGGGTGTTTCTAATATTTTTTTGCTATAGTTTGCAAATACTATGGGTGTTTCCAATGTTTTAATGAAGGTTTTTTACAAATTTAAACCATTATTTATTTCCAAATTAGAAACAGGACTCGAAGGGGTCTCATCGGCCAGGGCTCGTAAGCGCAGGTGTGCGGGAAAAAAATTCAGGCGCATCTTTCTCTATGCGATGCCCCAAACATCTTCCCATCGAATACGCATACACACCGTACAACATGGCTAAAGGGAAGACTGTCTCCATCAAGGAGAAGGAGGAGAAACTTCCAATCATCAAGCCAACAATAATTCCGGATCTTGCAACACCAAATGCCCAGACACAGTTTCGTATATACGTGGGATCATATGAACACAACCTTCTCTGTCTCTCTTTGATTCTTCAAAAGGAGAAAACGCCGGTTTTCCAATCCGTTTTCCATTTCCAAGCACACTCCTTATCAATTAAAGCTATTGCGGCGGCAAAGAGATACCTCGTTACAGGATCGAACGACGAACATATCAGAATCTATGATCTACAAAAGAGAAAAGAACTTGGTACCCTTATGGGCCATCAAGGAACAATCACATGTCTTAAGTTTTCTGAAGAGGGTCATGGGGATGATGGTACTACGACTGGTACTTCAGGAAAATGGCTTCTTTCTGGCTCTGAAGATGGCAAACTTATCATTTGGAGAACAAAGGATTGGGAAACGTTCGGTACGTTGAAGGGCCATCAAGGTAGAGTTAATGACCTTGCTATTCACCCATCGGGAAGAATTGCTGTAAGTGTTGGAGACGATAAGACGGTTAGATTGTGGAATCTTATGACAGCAAAAAAGGCCGCCAATTTGAGAATCAAGAAGGACTGGCAAAATGGCGAAATGGTTAGATGGTCTCTCAATGGTGATTATTTTTTCGTTGGTTTGCTGAACCAGATGTTGATCTACAAAACAAATGAAGCCGCAGTTGTTAGGGAAGTTCCTTTCAAAAGCACATTAATGCATATGGAAGTGTATGAAATCAATGGTACTGAATATGCCGTTATTGGTCTTGGTGACGGTGCCATACAATTCTACAACTTGCAGGATCTTGTGGACAATGAGAAGACTGAACCTGAATTCACCCTTCAGGGACATACAAATCGTGTGAAGGACTTCACAATTTACAAAAATAATGATGATACTTACATCGTATCAATATCCTCTGATGGGTCCATCGTTGTGTGGGATATGACGCTTAAAGACCAAGTCGCCGTTTACAATACTGGCGAGAGACTCAACTGTGTGGAAGTGACATCTGAGGGCGTGGAAAAGACTGCCACCATGAAGAGAAGATACAATGATGTTGATGATGCTGAAGCTAGTGCTAGTGAGAGTGAGGCTGAAGACACTGAAGAGATAAAGAAAATTATGCTCAATGACAGAAAGAAGAAGAGATCAAAGAAGAAAGCCAACAGAAAGGAAAAGATTAGTGTCGATCTTGAGTAAATCTACAAATAGTTCAAAATATAAAAAGAATTAGAACTTGATCATGAGTAGTGAGTCCAATCAGGAACGTAGAATAGATTAAACAAAAGTGCTGGTAACAACATAAAACAGGAATACCTCTATAAAACCGAACCCCCCCAATATACTAAAAGGATCAACCTTCTTAGAGTTTCTGGTTTCTGTTAAGGCGCTTGACGTGGTGCCTATATAACTTCTCAGCTTTAACCCACACAGAAGCGGTGTCCCTGTTTGGCAACTGCAACAACGAAGGCAAGAGATCTCTAGAGAAAAACTCTGAGGCCTCTCTTGGGAGTAACGATGGCAAGTGATCGATAGAGATCACAGACAGCTTTGGTCCAGCTGTTGTCGGAACAAGTACTGTAGGCTTTGGGAAGACAGTGGAAATACTGTAGATTGGAATTGGGTTATGTGGGTTTGTAGTGTCCGCTGAGACATCAACGACTGTTCTGAGTCTTCTTGTTGGCTTGTTAAGAAGCTCATAGTTGATGAATGGAGGGATTGGCTTAGAGAGGTAGATACAATTGATAAAGATATCTGCGTTTGCAATCTCTTCAAATGGACCACCTCTAGAAGTCTCCTTAATATCCCACTTGATAATGTTGGCATCTGGAATACCAGCCTTGGTTAAGAGCTCAATGGCACCGGACCCACAGCGGCCCAAAGCACCAATGATAAGTACGGTTGGCACCTTGGCACCCTTTGCGAGAGCCTTCTTCAAGTCAGCGGAAACATCAGAGATCAAAGCGTCTTCACTGCTGTATGGTTCAACACCTGGAAGGTCCTCAGAATCAGCATGTGTGTTCTTGAATGCCCAGTCCTTAACACCAAGCGCAGCGCCGGCGAAACCAGCGTAGAAACCAAAAGCGGCAACACGTCTCCCTTGATCATTCTCCAAGAACTCGAGATCGTAGAGCTTACCGTTACCTCTGGCGTAACGACTCAGAACTTCTTGCCATCCACCCTGGTTCTTGTAGCAGTGCGCAAACTGAATGTGCTCGTGGATGAGCGGGAAAGTCTCCTCCTCAGGAAGCTCTTTGAGACCGATGATAATACGGTCAACAGGAGCGGACTTCCAGGAGCCAGATGGCACAATCGTCGCACCAACCTTGGCGTACTCCTGGTCCTTGAAGGCAGACTGCTCAGACTTCTCGACATAGATCTTGAAGCCAGCCTGGATGAGCTGCTTGGCAGTGGTAGGGGTAAGGGCGGCACGCGCCTCAAGCGGCTTGGTCTCGGCTCTCAAATGCAACGACACTGGTTTAGACATCGTCGATACTCCTCTCTGATGAATCTACTGGGTCGGCAGAACGTTTGCAATGGCGAGAAATTTCACAAAGAAACGCTGCCCCTTTTATAACGGTCGCAGACACTATGACTCTTTCTGGATCGTTCTCCGGAGCTGGCTGGCAAAAGAAAAAACTCTCCTGGGCCGGCCCGCTAACGGCCAGAAAATGAGAAATTCGCGAACGGAGGGGCCTAAGCTTTTGAGGGCCAGGGCTGCACAACACATCCGGACCCACCGCTGGGCCACTGTAACGCGCGCACTGTTTACCTTTGGGACAGCTCCTCTTCTTCTCTTTCCATCAGCAGGCTCCAGGAACTCCCAGCGCCCCGGCAGTCGTTGTCCCGTACTTCTGATTACTCTGTGCCTGAGAAGTAGCTTCTGTGCTTCCCATAATGTCGACCGATATACCGTCGCAGCACACCTCGACGTTGGCGATCTCGCCACTGGTGGCCAACCGAACCGTTGACACGCTGAGATCTACGCCCAATCACCCGCTGCTTCCCAGTCCTCTAGCCGGTTCAGGCACCCCACACGCTGCTACAAGCCATCGAAAGCCGTCTGTGCTCGGGGGTGCCGGCACAAATGGTCCTTCCCAGCCTGCTGCGTCCAACTTGTCCGCTGCTGAGAAGCTCCGCCTTTGGCGTCACGATGCCCTCATGCAGCACCACTACAGGACCGCTGAGTACATCGGAGACAAAGTGCTCGCGCTCACAGATGATCCCAACGATGCATTCTGGTTGGCACAGGTACATTACAACAACGGGAACTACTACAGAGCAAGACAGCTGCTTGCGAAGAAGAACTTGGACACGACAAGCGTCAGTTGCCGTTACTTGGCTGCGCTTTGCCTTATGAAGTTGGAGAATTGGGACGAGGCGTTGGACATTGTTGGTGAGGTGAACCCTTTTAAGAATGAATCTCAGCACGTTAAGAACTTGGATGGCGGAATCAAACTTGAAGCTTCATTGTGTTTTATTCGTGGCCAGATCTATACCAATCAGAACAACTTGGAGAGAGCTAAGGAGTGTTACAAAGAAGCCGTCCTGGTGGATGTGAAATGCTACGAAGCATTCGATGAGCTCATACGAAATAACATGATTACACCAATGGAAGAATGGGAACTCTTGTCGTTGTTGGACTTTTCCGACTTGGATGAGAACGCAGAGTTGATCAAGCTGTTGTACACATCCAGATTGGATAAATATATCAACAGAGAACGTTCTCAAGATGCTGAAATGGTCTTGTCGGAGCATTATAACTTGAAGGATAACGCTAGCGTTCTCTTAAGTAAAGCAGAACTACTCTTCATGCAATGCAAATTTCAAAAATGTATGGAGCTATGTGAAAGGATCCTGGAATATGATGAGCTAAATTTTGCAACGTTGCCGACATATTTGGCTGCGCTCCACGAAACTGGAGGTAAGAATAAAATATTCCTTGTTGCCCACAAGTTAGCTGAACACCATCCAAAGAGGCCAATAACATGGCTAGCTGTCGGAATCTATTACCTCTCCATTGGTAACATTCCAGAGGCAAGAAAATTTTTCTCCAAAGCATCAATGTTGAATCCAAACTTTGGCCAAGCCTGGATTGGATTTGCGCATACATTTGCTGCCGAAGGCGAGCACGAACAAGCTATCTCAGCTTATTCAACGGCCTCACGTTTCTTCCCTGGTACACATTTACCAAACTTGTTTCTTGGCATGCAGTATCTGCAAATGAGTAATTTAACATTGGCAGAGGAATACCTTCAAACGTCATACAGTATTTGCCCTATAGATCCACTACTCTTGAACGAGATGGGAGTGATTTATTACCATAAGAACGAGCTTACAAATGCCGAGAACTATTTCATTCAAGCTTTGAAAGCGGCAAAATCGCTTCAATCAGATTCCAAGGCATGGCTTTCAGTTCATTGTAATTTGGGTCACGTTTACAGAAGGTTGAATTTCTATTCCAAAGCGCTAATATGCTTTGAGAAGATTCTTAAATTAGCAACCAATGATTCAAGTATCTATTCCGCAATTGGGTTGATTTATCTAAAAACTGGAGATATTGGTAAATCTATTGAGAATTTGCATTATGCGTTGGCAATAAGCCCAAACGATGCTGTGGCTAACGACTTACTAAAACGTGCATTGGAGGAGAATACAACAAACCTCGATCATTTGGGTAATCCATCAAACGATTTCTTTGCCAAGACCAAAGATCAATTCTCCGCTAACGCTCTAACGTTTAATTACAGACGCAGAAATGCGGCAAAGACCCCCCTAACCAACAAGAATAAAAAAATAGGGCTTGGAAATACATTAAATGGAAGTGTTGACCAGATTGCTAATGATTTGATTGAAGGTGAAGATTCAAGCGATGAGGATGAGGAAGTGATGGAGATTGAAAGTGATTGATCTCTACATAATAGCTAATGAAATGACAAATGCATGATTAAATACATGATAGCGGCCCTTCTAATAATGCTGTAGGAGCCCTTTTCTTTGGCTTTTCTTGCTTTCTAGACTTACTTGATTTTTCACTGCTCTTCTTGTATTCGGGATCATCCTTTTTTGTTAGGGGTTTTGCAGATGCTAGCTTGCTTTTGATGACTTTTTGTGTGGTTCCTTTAGTCTTGGGCTTCCCTTCTTCCTTCAGTTCTAATGCCTTAGATCTGTGGTTTATTAGACTGCTTCTTGTAAGTGCTTTCAGATCTTCTGTTGTTGACAATTCCTTTGGATTTGATGATTTTTTATTCCTCTGCGATGTCTTGGGCTTTGGTAGTGATTGAGACTGTCCTGGAGTTGGCTCGCTCTTGATCGGGCGTTTCTTCTTTTTCTTCTTTTTTGAGCCCTGCCCATCCTTAACGATTGAAATATCCCCATTAATGCCATTCTCTTCCTCCAGTTGAATCTGTTCTTCCTCATCGCTGACGACGTATTGAATGCCAAAATTAGACTCATTGGTCTCAAGATAACTATCATCGGTCTCCGAATCCGAAAGGCCCATTTCTTTCTTTAAGTAATCTACTGAGCTTTTGAACTGTTCTTCTATAGTCAGTGGATTCTTATGGCTTGAAGAGATTGCCTTAGAACTTTTTTGAAGGTGTTTAGACAGGGAAATCGGAGCTTCAACGACCTTTTTATCGTAGTTATAATCATGATCATCATTATCATCATCAGAAAAGGTAATGTCAAAGTCCATAATCGCCCTTTTAATCTTCTTGGATATCTGGGGTATATTAGCAGGTTTGTGCTCATTTTTCGAATCACCAGACGTCTTTAAAGTTAGCTTCTTAAGTTCATTCTCTAGCGAGGGATGAACATTCGTTGCCGGTTGATCTGCCAACAAGAAGTCCAAATCATTTTCAAAGGTATCCACAACTTTTGTCTCGGGATCATAATCCACAGGTGATTCCGCTGGCTCAACAGTTGGTGCAGCCAGATAAATAGGTGTCACCTCTTTCTTTCCCTTCTTTTTTCCCATTACCGATGCAGACTTCTATGGAGCGCTGTTTAAATTGGATGAAGGGCGCACTCGTTTGTTGGTGTTTGCCTGTCCGCGAAGACGCGACGGGCTGGGCCATGTATGGGCTTTCTACAATCGACCAAATGCTTTGAATTGCGTGCGATTAGACTATAGGATGATATCTAACAATGCTTTTGCTTCTTTCGGGTGTATGCGTTGATTGTGCCGGCTCTTAAATGTTCATCTTCTCCTTGAGAGCCTTCTGCACCTCAGCATACACCTCATCCACAGACTTATTACATTGAAGTTTCACAACCTTGCCCTGCTTATCAAAGTAATCAACAACTGGGTAACTAGTCTCAATGAAGGTGGTGAATCTCTTCTTGACACTCTCAATGTTGTCATCTGTACGACCAGAGGTCTTTCCTCTCTCCAATAAACGCTTGAGCATGACTTCTTCTGGGCACTCAAAGAAGATTGTAAATGCACTTGTTGCAATTTCATCTTCAAAAGTGACGGCTTGGTCCATCTTACGCGGGAATCCATCAATGAGGAATCTATCAACTCCATTCTTTTTGGCTTCCAACATGGCATTCTTCAAAAGTGCAATGGTCACTTCTTGTGGAACGATCTGACCCTCGCGGATGCACTTGGCGATCAATTCACCGTATTCGGAGCCTGCCCTGTTCTGTTCAGCACGAAGCAGGTCACCCGCTGAGAGATGTGCAAATTTGTAGTCTTTCACAAGCTTAGAACATTGTGTACCCTTTCCAGAACCGGGACCACCAAGCACAAAGATGACGAAAACCTCACCTGGTCCGAAAGCTTTCTTTGGTCCTGGTTCAATGAACTCAGCTGGAGCATTTTTTTGGTAAGAGATGGACAAAACTGAGGAACCGATAGCCAAAAGACCGAGTATAACGGCAAGTTTTCCCCTGTTGGATCCACCAGACCGCTTGTTTTGTTCCTTTTGTGCCTGGTTGAATTGGCATCTGGTGACAGAGAAGGAGCGAGCTACAAACTGTGTTGGACGAAGCCTTAATGATGAAGAGGCAAATTGTGGGACTTTTGAGAGTGTCAGCCTGTTCATAATGTCGATGGTTGGAATCAAAATAGACGTCTTTTATCTTTCTGGATAATATGTTTCGAGATGGATTCGGCGTTGTTGTTTACTGGAAGAAGTCCAGGCGACGAATCAGAAAACAGCCAAATCAGGAATGTTTCCACTTCGGGATTCAGGGTCTTGAGCATTCCATCCTTGTCTCCAGCAGTTGCTACGAATTTCCTGGGGTTGATAACTTGCCAAGTGTGCTAATTAGGTATATACAGATTCTGCTCTTTCAAGCCCTATTTCTTGTTTAGCTCTCATTGCAACTAGTAATACTCCTGCATGTCTTATCTCTGATTCAGAAAGGACCATTACTTGGTGTATTCAGACAATGCATCCTCGTTGTATCTGAGGTACTTTCCGTTGATTGAGTCGCTGATACCTCTTAGTGCCAAATTGGCATAGATTGTTGCTGGAACAATCGGGTCAAGCAGCTCTTGGTTGCGCTTCAAATCTGTGAAGCGCTTGTGTGACTCTGCTGTCATGTTTTTCCCGACTGTTTGTTATATCGTTAGTAAATATATTTTTGGGTTTGGAAAGAGTTCGGGATTCTGCTTACACTTATCTCTTATATCTTCCTGCATCTGTGTATCCACGACACCAGGTGCAATAGCCACACACTTCACATCTGGTTCCTCAGCTGCCAACTGAGCAGCAAATTGGTTTATTGCGGCCTTGGAAGCACCATAAGCGCCCCAGCCATAATATCCCTTTGTCGAAGCACCAGATGATACGAGAATGACATTCCCCTTACTCTTCTTTAAATGCGGGAGAGCCTGTGCCACAAGCGAAACAATAGAGAAGAAATTGATGTCAAAGAGAGACTTCCACTGCCTGATATCTGCGAGAGCAATTTTCTGAACGGGGTCCAATACACCTGCGTTAGCCACGATGTTATCTATACGACCAAATCGAGTGATACATGTGTTGACGACCTCTGCAGCTGTGGCCTCCTGGCCAAGATCGCCCTGTACCGTTACAACGCGCTCCTCTCCATACTTGATTCTGAGGCACCGGAGGGGCTCTTCAGAACGAGCAACAGCGACAACGTGCGAGCTGGCGTCCTTCAAAAGGATATCTGTGATACAAGCTCCAATACCTGTCGTACTATAGTTAGTCATCTAAATATTCTGTCTCGCATTCCGATTTGCCCCAAACCACAGAAAATTCTGCCCTGAGGGGCGCCAATCGGTTGGCCCGATTAGGGGATGAGGGAAGAAGATACGGGAGAACACTTACCTCTGGAGGCTCCGGTGACGATGGTGACCTTCATATCTGTGAATGCTTATCCTATCAGAGTTTAATAACCCTAAATATTCTCTTGAAAAGGCTGATTATTCGCAACGAGAGATGAGCAGGTACAAAAAGGCGCTGCCGTCAAAGAGTGGTCTTTAAAGACTGCCCGGGCTCTACAAGGTTTGTGCCGGCGATTTGTGGGGGCCATCGAACGTTTTCGCGGAGGAGTGGTACATGCACACTGCCTTTCCGCGAAACCTTTGGGGCGGCGGCGCGGGCCGCTCCAGAAGAGTAAACATTGGCCAGTTGGCGGTGAGGAGGACGAGGCGGTTATACAGCGGCGGCAACCGACAATAAGCGACTCCTAAGAGTGATAAGGGGGTAGAATGGACAAAGGTAAGTCTCTATTATGTGCCTGGATATCCTTCTTGGCTGAAAATTGCGCGCCAGGCGTGTTTTTAACCTCTGGGCGGCTGTTCCTGGGGGTCTTACAGGAATACAGGGGACCTCATCAATGCATCCAAAGCAGCGCTAACAGACAATACAGGACCTCCGCCAGGCCTCGAATGGGCTAAAGATGTGGTATGCCGCAACATCACTATCCACGGTTATTGCAAGTATGAGGGAAAGGGGTGTGCGTTCAAGCATAATACCAACACGAATGCGAGCTTCACGGCCAATAACAACAACGCGACATCATCTATCAACGGCATCGACAACACCTTGAACGATCTGGATATTGATGAAAGACCAGTCTCGGGAACCCCACGCTCCGCTGGCGATACAAAGAAGAGATTCAATGCAGCCTCAGCGTCGGCATTCATGCCAGCAGGGAACTCGGTTCTCTCAAAACCCTCGACCAACAAGTTCTCTGCTTTGTCTCCAAAGCTCTCTGAAATCCAATCATTCGTTCCGGCTGCTATGCAAGATGGAGATGGAGATCCTCACACCGCTAAGAAATTTAATCCAATGGACTCAGCTTTTTTTCAGCCATCAGGAACACCTCTTGGAAATCGCTCGCCGACAATGTCAAACCCATATCTCCCTCAACAACTTCCTGAACCACAAACGATGCCACAGCAAGCCCCACAACAGCAGATAAACCCATATGCTCCGCCGCCTGAAAATATGAACCCATATAGTGGCATTTCAGGACAGGGTGCTCAAGATTTCATGTTCCAGTCACATCCACAAACAGCTTACCCTCTTCAGTATCATCTTTATGCCCCAACGCCTCCACCACATTTACAAATACCATTGAAGGGGAACCAACAAAGTTCAGAGACATTATTCATTTCCAATAAGATTCGTGAAGCTTTGTTGCATAAGAATGAGGCAACATTGAAGACATTGGGACCATCTTCCCTTCCAAGCATTGTTGGGGTATACTATGATCTTGTTCCACTTGATACCGAACTCGAAAAAACGACCAAGACATATGGCTACAAAAGTTCTATCTACAAGGCTTTTTCAAACACCAACGGTTGTGCTTATGCGTTACGTCGCATTGAAGATGTGACGCTCCCTCACGACAAGTCACTTTCTACAGTGAAGAAATGGATCAATTTGAAGCATTCTAATGTGGGTCAAGTTGTTGATGCGTTCACTTCAAGGGCATTCGGTGATTATTCTCTTATTATTGTCTATGATTACTACCCGAATGCTAAGACGCTCGATCAATGTCATTTTGGCTCTAGTTTCTCCAAACCAGAGCCATTCACTACGCAAAAGTTGTGGACTTACATGTGCCAGATATCGGCCGCAATTTCTGCTATTCACTCAAAGAAACTCAGCGTGAGATCGTTATCTCCCCAAAAGGTGATCATTACAAGCAAAGACCGTATACGATTATCTGACTGTGGTGTTATGGACATTATTGATTACCAGGACATCCAAAGCCCAGAACACACTGCTGAACTAATGAGAAATGATCTCACCATGTTTGGACAATTGATACTCTCACTTCTCTCTTCGAAAAATTCTTCGTCATTGGAACTTGATGCTGAATTCAACAGTGCCTTAAAATACTTGCTTGATAGTAATGACGAAACACGCACGATTTTCGATTTCCAAAAGCTCATATGCACGCATCTTTACAAAGAGTTCGATAAGGAGCAAATGAGTGCTGATTTCTATGAAGGCCAGCTTACCCGTGAGCTTGAGAATGCTCGCCTTTTCCGTCTCATGGCTAAGATCAACTTTGTCATTGATCACCCAAGTAATGAACTAAATCCACAATGGAAAACTACTGGGGCAAGATATCCTATCAAACTGTTCCACGATTATGTGTTCCATCAGGTGGATGAAAAGGGATCGCCAGTGTTGGATCTCTCTCATGTATTACGGGCTTTAAACAAATTAGATGCTGGTATTGATGAAAAGATCCTCCTTGTCTCACCTGATGAACAAAGCTGTTTGATAATGTCTTATAAGGAGATCAAAGATCTCATTGAGAAGTCTTTTAGGGAGTTGTCATCTGGTAAAAATCAGTAATTGATGATTAATTGGTATATCTGGTCGTAGATCGGCATTAATCATGCGCGGCTGCCCCTGGGATACTGCAATGGTGTTTGTGACACAAAAACAAAAAAACCCCATGGCCACCACAACGATCTTTTCGAGCTGGCGCAAGGCAGACTCAGAGAGTTCTGAAATCTTTCAAGTGATGTAAGCTTCCCTCTTACTGCTTAACGACTGTTTTTTTTTCGCCGGATCCTCTGTGTAATCCCTCACAAAAACCCAAATCCACCACAGAGAGATGGACTTCACGTTGGGCCAGTGGAAGAGCAAGTTCAAAAGGCTGGTTATTGAGTTCCATCATCACAAGAACAACACAAGCAATAACCAGCACGTCGTTCACAAGCCAGATCGTACGAAACCACTCTTTTCTTTGAGGACCACACCAAAGGACCAAGATTCTTCTGTGCTCCTTCAAGAGTTTGAGCAGGAACAATTTAGAGACTTTTCTGATATGGAAGAGATTATCGAAGAGGATAACGGAACCTATTATGAACATGGGTCTACAGCTTTAAAAGTCCAGAGAGGGCTTGTTGGCGCCCTGAAGACTTTGGTTCATTCAGCTGATATTAGTGAAGAGGTGGATCAGGTCGGAGGCAATATGTGTCATTGTTCGTGTCATGATACAAGTGAGAGTACTAATACAAAGCAAATACACTATCATTTGAAGGAGTGTGAGCAAATGTGTCCCTTGAAGGGTGACGAGGTTAATAGTGCCCAATCTGAAGCTGCCATTGCAAGACTCTTGAAGGAGGGTGTCCATTACATCGAAGTTGAAGAGGAGTCCAAGCCTTCTAGATTCAAATTCCTCAGATCCTTGCTCCCATTTCATATTCACAGCGTGCTGCGCTCTTCAGCAAAGAGCTCATTGAGCCTCTTTCAGCCCATCTCCGGTGAAGAAGATGAAGGCGAAACAGGCAAATTTCAAAACCAAGGACAAATGGAGACAGAGGGCGGTATTGAGATCATAGCAATGTCCACAGGTATCACACCAGCTGCTGATGGTGAAATAGGCCTGGGCGAACCTCTGGCTCACATTCGAGATGAGGAAGAGTTTCCTGATGATGGTGCTGAAAGCATCCCAGCACACTCAAGAGAAGATGTGAAACACTCCTCGTATGCAAGAAGGGCACAGAAGCCAGTTCCCTCTTTAATCAGTCTTGCAAAAGTTGACACCGAAAGTGCTTTGGAGAAACGCCACCAGAGACCCCCTGAGCCTTGGAAAGTGGTGATGAATGATGTGTCATTATACGCGGCTTTGCTCTCCACTGGTGCGAATCCACCCCAACAGTCCAAGTCATCATTGAACTTGGTAGCAGACTTTACACGATCCAAGCACCTAATGAAATCTACTGGTCGTCTCTTCTCAAGTGATGTTACAAGACCAAATACCAATAATGAAAATGCCTCATATGGAGTTGATGAGGAGGAGGATCTTTTGGACATGAGATCTAATGTACCATTCTCAAAGGGACTGGAAAGTCTCACTATGAAGGCCACAACGGCCCAGATCCATAGTTTATTGAACTCTGATAAAAGACCGGCATCAAAGGAACATTCAATTCTTTCAGGGTTATTGGGGAGTACACGGGGATCAGATGTGTATGATGATGGCTTATTGCTGGATTATTACGGTGAAGACGATGAAGATGAGAGTGTGATGCCCCTCAAATTTGAGAAATCAACAGCTTTAACTAGGATATTTTGAATATACACAGGCTTATAAGTACAATGGGGAGAATGGAACTCGTGGTGGCAGGAGTTTTTAGTAGTGGGGGTCTGATTGTTGTTTTGGATGCACATTGTTGAGGAGAGCGGTGGACTTTTTGAGGCTCCCGGGGATGAGCAGACGAAACAAACACAACAGACAAGCAATTTTTTTTTCTTTGTCATGGATCTCGTTACCCCTGAATTATGAGTCCCTCCAGCTGTTTCAACTTGCTTCGGACTAGTTTCCTGTTCAGAACACTCGAAAGTCGCTGAACTTCTCAAGTCTTGGTCCTCCTTCCATACCAATTGTCATAGTAAGTCCACGCTCGCACACCAACTAGATAGTTACCAGAACGATGGGATGTACAGCGAGCACTTCTGCGAATGAGGAAAATGACTCTTTTCTTCAACGTAAGAAGGCCAATGCGGCTATCGAGAAGAGGCTACAAATGGAGAAGCAGTTGGATAAGAATGAGGTTAAGATGCTACTTCTCGGAGCTGGAGAATCAGGCAAATCCACTGTCTTGAAACAAATGAAAGTTCTTCATCAAAATGGGTTTACACATCAAGAAAGACTGCAATATTCCCAAGTTATTTGGGCTGATACTATTCAAAGCATGAGGATCTTGATTCTTCAAGCAAGAAAACTTGGGATCCCTTTGGATTCTGATCTTCCCGGGTCATCACTTGGTGCGTACAAGCAAGCCGTACTTAGAGCTAAAGTGCTTGACCAAGTTGATACTGGGCTTGCTGGCGGAAGTACCTTTTTGAATGAATATCTACTCAAGTACTCGGAACGGAGCCAAGCGAAGAGACGCTTTCAAAGTACAGGTATGACGGGATCAGTTTGGGATGCTTCTGAAGAGGTTGCTGAAGGTAGTGGGGTTAGAGATGAGACACTTAATAATCTGGAGGAGTTGAGTGAAAGTTTAAACGGGTCTTCAATAAGACCTGGTGTAAGTGCAATTAACAGTTCGGTGCTACAGAATGGACCGTTGAGTGTATCTCGCGAAGATATGGCTGTTGCAATTTCCCAATTATGGGTGAAAGATAAAGGAATTCATGAATGTTTTAGAAGATCTAATGAATTTCAATTGGAAGGCTCGGCTCAATTTTATTTTGAAAACATCAAGAAGTTTGCTGATCCAAGCTATTTGTGTACTAACGAAGACATTTTGAAAGGGCGCATCAAGACAACAGGTATCACGGAGACAACGTTCAGTATTGGCTCCTCCAAGTTTAAAGTGCTGGACGCCGGCGGACAGCGCTCTGAGAGACGTAAATGGATCCACTGCTTCCAGGATATTACGACCGTGTTGTTCGTTTTTGCTGTCTCGGAGTATGACCAGATGCTGTTTGAGGACGAACGTGTCAACCGTATGCATGAAGCCATCATGCTCTTCGACTCCCTGTGCAACAGTAAGTGGTTTATGAACGTCCCCTTCATCCTGTTCCTCAACAAGGTGGATCTTTTTGAGCAGAAAGTCAAGACCTCTCCCATCAAGAGGCACTTTCCGGACTACCAAGGACGAATGGGGGACGTGAACACCGGGCTCAAGTACTTTGAGGACATCTTCCTTTCACTCAACAGAACCAAGAAGCCGATATACGTCCACCGAACCTGCGCCACGGACACCCAGAGCATGAAGTTCGTCCTCACAGCAGTCACAGACATGATTGTCCAGCAGAACTTGAAGAAGAGCGGCCTGCTGTAGGTTCAAGAAACAGCTTTATGAGAGACACCAGAAGCCGGTAGCCATAGAAACGCGCACCGTAAGAGAATGGCCCAATCAGGGCAACCGGGGCAACCAGCGAAAAGACTCCCTGCCCCGCTCCCCGCCTCTCCGGATTAATCTCCCGCATCAAGAAACAAACAAATTTTCCTTCTCTCTCCTTTCCCAACACAATCTAGAGTCGACTGCCTAGCGATCCAACGCCCAAATGGCACAGCAAATACCCATCAAGAGAACACTGAGGGGCATCGGCACCTTCGGCTTCGGTATCATTATCCCGATGCCCATGCCCACAGACCATGCTCAGCAGAGAGATGCCGGCTCTCTCTTGAGGAACACCCCCACCGAGCTAAAAGATAGCGTCAGTCCGCTCCCGTCCGCCGCCTCAACACTCACTTGCACGACGCCCAGCGTGTACGTGCACGGGATGCTTCAGGACCACCAGCAGTCAGAAGAAGACAAGCAGCAACGACAGCAGCAGCAACAGACCCACGACACTGGGCCACAACATCTTGCGGTCCTACAGATGCCCACCCGCGGCGGGCAGCTATACCCTGCACAACAACTCGACCCTAGCGCGGATTCGCTGCAGCACACACCAGGCTTCAACTCTCCCACGCGTATCTCATCCTCGAACAACGTCTGGAGTCTTCATAAAGTGATAGAGGGCGCACTGGATTCGCAGCCTCAGCAGCAGGACCCATCACCATTCAAACAAGAGGCGCTGGACGCCTCTCACGCCCCACAATTAGTTCAACACCCCCAGATTCTCCTTACCGACCAACTGATGGCACATATTGTCCAAAGAGCCGAGCTCGGGCGCGTCATGATGGACATCGAGAACATCTGAACTCTAGCGACTAATATTTAATGAACAAGTAACGACCCGTCCATCCACCCGCCCTTTATGATGAATTCCTGTTGTAGAGATGTGCCAGCTCTTAACGCTCAAGAGATACGCAGGAGCCGTTGGAAAATGGCAGCCACGCAGAAAAGCCAGAAGAAGAAAAAAAAGAAATTACGAACGCACCCCTACACCACGGTCCAGGCCACACAACGCTGACAACTAAGTGATTCTAGCTTGTTGAATTAGTTATCAACTTAGCGCTGGGGGGGTGTTCAAGGCTTGGGATATATAAGACGGTGTATTTCCGCCCTTTGTTGATTGATTGATTCTTGCTGGCATCCACTCTACAACAGCACTCTTCAGCTCTCTACAGCACAGAAGTTCTACGACGATGTCAATCCAATCGGGACACCTAGGCAACGTATCATACCTGCCACTCGACCAAATCAAGCGTCCTATTGCCCCTGTTCTTGATTACTCCAAGATTGATGCGATGGTTTCGCAGCTAAGCGGAAAGCCGGCGGCATCGACGACGTGCACACTTGAGCAAGCTCGGGATCTGAATGGGGAGCTGCCGCCCATTGATGTCCTAGCCATAAGAGAAAACGGACGAACTCACTACTTTGCCTTTGGCGGCTGCCATAGATTCCAGGCCTACGAGCGCTTTGGTGGAGAGAAGCTTGTCAAATGCAAGATCCTGCCGGCAACGAAGAGACAGTTGAAGTTGTACCTCGGCGGGTCCTTGGATGCCTTCTTCCCGCCCGAAGAGACAAGTCAACAGGCTGATGACAACTAACCAGAGGCCATGTTGCGTTGGGAGATATCCTGCTGAATAGGGCGTTTAGGTGCCTAGGACAATGTATAAGTATAATAATGATCGACGACTGCAAACGAGAAACAGGTATATGTAGTTTGGCTTCTAAAAGCAAACGCATAGAGGAGTCAGGTCATAGCTTTGGTGGGTGTGGGTAGGTGACTCGGGCGAATGCTCCAGCTGTGCTGACCTTGGCCTCCAAGGTGCGGCGTAGACCACGTCAGATGCCCCCGGGTATCTTGGAAAGTACTCTACACACACCGCTATGCAATTGGCGTCGTTAGTCCGACGCTTCAGTCAAGATGACACGGAATTGTCAACTACAATTAAACACCGCTGATGCCGCCGCCGCTGCCCCCTGGAAAGAACACAGCCACGGCATCCACGAATCGGGAAATAAGCGCGGTCTACGGTTTGTGCCGCACGACTGCAGCTCGATAACGCTCTTCACCTTGAGGCACACAGGAAACATGGCATATTTGTTCCAACATGTTCTTTTCTCATGTCACTCACTGTCTGCCGTATCTGCCCGTCGGGCCCGTGGTTCAGGCAGATAGCAACCTGCCTGTGGTTCAGGCAGGTTGTTATCTTCCCATGGCCCAGCCCCGTGAACTCCATCCCAGCAGTGGCTCCACTTAGCGTCCTGTTGCAGGACAATCTCCTCGGTCTAACCTCCCTACGGGGCGCCCATCGCGTCATCACGGCTCTTTGCTCCTTCTAAACGAGCCCGTCACATCCTAGGCCCAACTGTAGCAAGGGAGCAACAGCGCAGTGTAGGCCCACTCACTCGATCGCCACACCCGCGGCTCAATGGCCTCAACGGCACTAGTGAGAGAGGAGTGTGGGGAGGGTCCCCCTCCTACGGGGCAAGTTCTGGACTAGGCAGGCCAGCTGGTCTGTCGACGATGGTTCTATGTAGCCGACGACTATGCACCCCATCCGACAACGGTCTGTGTAAAGGCAAGTGCAAAAGAGGGCCACACACAAAAACTCAAGAGCGGTAAACACCGGGTCTTCTGTGCCGAAACGTGAGAGAAATCCAGCCAATTGCTCAATCTCGCTCCCTCCCTCCCCCCACTACTTTTCGTGCTATGGGCGGTGGTCTGCCGCTGCGGGCCTCTCGCGCCAAACCGGGCCCGTTTGCCTGGGAGGTCATCTCCGCACGCTGATTGGCTGGCATAGGGCAGCTCACGTAAGCGCCCGGCGGCGAGTGACATAAGCTTGGCCTAAGCGCGCCAGGGCTCGGAACCGCAATATGCATGGGGAGGTCATTCATCACGCCCTTCGGGGTCTCTTATAAAAGGCAGCAGGAGGTCCACAAGTGGAAAAAAGGGCGTTGCGAAAAGCGCTTGACAAGACGGAAGTTAGCGCACACAAGCACCTGTTTGTATATAGACACACGCATATTCAATTGTCTTAATTCCATAATGTTCTCCAGAGTCGCAAAGAGATCATTCTCGTCCTCCGCATCCCAGAACTACAAGGTTGCCGTCCTCGGCGCCGCTGGTGGTATTGGTCAACCATTGTCTCTTCTCCTTAAGCTCAACCACAGAGTCACTAACCTTGCATTGTACGATATCAAGGGTGCTAAGGGTGTCGCAGCTGACATCTCCCACGTTCCAACCAACTCCAAGGTGGAGGGCTTCACTCCAGAGGACCAGGATGGTTTGCAGAAGGCTCTTACCGGCTCCGACGTCGTTCTTATTCCAGCTGGTGTCCCAAGAAAGCCAGGTATGACCAGAGACGATTTGTTCAACATCAATGCCTCTATTGTCCGTGACTTGGCCGCTGCCGTTGCTGATGCTGCTCCAAATGCTGCTGTCTTGGTTATTGCCAACCCAGTCAACTCCACCGTTCCAATTGTCCGTGAGGTGTTCAAGCAGAAGGGTGTCTACAACAAGAAGAAGCTCTTTGGTGTCACCACATTGGATGTCCTTAGATCTTCCCGCTTCCTTTCTGAGATTGTCGGTACTGACCCAACCACTGAGAAGGTTACTGTTGTCGGTGGTCACTCTGGTCTCACCATTGTTCCACTTCTCTCCCAGACCAAGCACAAGGAGCTCAAGGTTGACGTCAGAGAGGCCTTGATCCACAGAATCCAATTCGGTGGTGATGAAGTTGTCCAGGCTAAGAATGGTGCTGGTTCTGCCACTTTGTCCATGGCCCAGGCTGGTGCTAGATTCGCCTCTTCTGTCCTTAAGGGTCTCGATGGCGAGAAGGACGTTGTTGAGCCTACTTTTGTTGAGAACCCAATCTACCAGTCTGAAGGTATTGACTTCTTTGCCACCAACGTTACCTTGGGTCCAGCCGGTGTTGCTCAGATCCACGGATTGGGTAACATTGCTGACTACGAAGAGGAGATGATTGCTACCGCTAAGGAGACATTGAAAAAGAACATTGCCAAGGGCCAGACCTTTGTCACTGGTGCTTCCAAGTAAACAAGCATCTATGTGATTGAAGCTTTCTTTTTGCGAACTTTATGAAACTGCTCGCCTTTTAATGACCCCCTCCTACACTTTCTCCCCCTCCCCATATACTCGAACTAAATGCAGTTCTTATTTATTAGTGCCATTCACCCTCGTGAAATCCGGTGGCGGCTTTGATATGAGGTTTTCCTGGTACACACATGGAATTATAGTCGGTTGATACAAAACAACAATGTTCATAGTTATAAATTGAAGATCAGTGTCGTAGAAATTGTTATAAAAGTTTAGGCTTCTTCAAGAAGTCATCATCAATTGTTCATAGCTGGGTGTAGGAGTCATCATCTGAAACATCCAATTCTAGCTTTTGAAATCTGTTGATTACACTTTCCATGCGACTTGGGAATCCCAGATTATGAGTTGGGATTGATGATGGGCATGTTCGGACGCCTGGAACTCGTTCTGGAATTTTTTGTATTGGTGACTCTGAGTTTAAATCGACAACGGTTGAAGGGCTTGTGGCTTCACTAGTGAGTGTTGAGTGTGACGGTTGCCGAATTCTAAACTGAAGGCCAGCATCGATTTCAAGGTCCAAATTAGGCGCAGTACAAGAAGTAGCTTCAGTTGCGCTTTCTAAAAGTGCGCTGTCATCGGCAAATGGTGAGTAAACCGAAGAGGAAGGCTGTGGGGCGTGCTCAATTGTTTGGTATTGTGGAGTCAGAGACGAATCCTGCTTCTTGAGCTCCAATAATAGTTCGTGGCTGCTTTGTATAGAGCCCGTTGATGTGACAAAGTTTGGGCTACTAACTCCCGTAGATGGTGATAACAAGGCACTCTTAAAGCGGCCTGAGGCCACCGTTGGTAATATTGGAAGCGTGGACAATGGATCTTTCTCGTTCAATGCATCAGACAAAACTGTCAGACTCTCACCATCTAACGATACCTCTTCGCCGCCTGATGAAGAGATTCGTTCCTCAATGTAAAAGTCAGAGTCGGAGAAGGCGTCTGACATATTGTTGAGCTCAAAGACACGCGCCTTCAACACGTCAAGAGCCACTGGATCCAACTCGTGCAATGGGGCATAGGAAGGGACGTCATCTGTTAGCGCATCCAGACTGCCCCATCCTAGCGATTTCCGCGTCGTGTCAATCTTAAGCTCCAAATCCTCACAAAGCTTCTCAAGATCTTTAGTCTTGAACTCATTGTAGCACGAGAACGCCTCGGTGACGGTCCCATCTATATGTGCTTGGTTGCCCTCATCCCTCATTCGTCGGAACTTTTGAAAGAATTTGAGTTTGTGAAACCAATGCACTCTGTGCTCTTTGATCGGCGTCTCGCCGCTGAGACTCTGTCGTCCCTGCTCCTGCAAGTGGGCGCTTCGAAGCGTTGAGTCGATCCCTTGCACCGTATGGTCCTGAGGGTACAAACTGATCTGCATCTTCTGCCACGAGTAGCTCGACGACAAGACGTGTATGGGTTTTATCGACGCACAGCTGTCTGCCCCGGAGCCTGCAGAAGAGACCGGAGACCGCTCATGGATCGATAACGACCCCAACACTCGCCTGGACTCGCCGCTAGCAACTCGTCCCGGGGCTGGCCTGTTCGGCACCTGGTTCTCAATGTCAGACACATTAGAGTTGGAGGGAGGCCCTTGCTGCAAGAGCGACGGCGCCTCCACGCTGGCAACGAACACCATGGCACGCAAGGACTTGGTGAGGAGGAGCGCCGGGGGACAGGGGAAGCTCAAAGGGGAAATCGGCTCACTCGACACACAACTTAGGCAATGAAGAAGCAGCGCACCAGATCGTGGGGCGCCCAGGGTATGCGGCAAACAAACCTGTCACATACGCTGCAGATGATGCGCGTCGCGCCCGACAAGAGACGCCCTTCCTCGCCCAACTTTGTGTTTGCTCACGCCAACTTTGTGGCCGCCGCAGGCCACAAACACAGACAATGTATCGGTGTGTGGCCCGCCAACCGAGATTCCGCTCCGCGCAACAACTGCGCGCCCGCGCCTTTGTTTGTTTTTGTTTCTGGGGTAACTTTTTCTGGCTTTGACGCTGTGCCATGGCAACGGGACGTGCGAAGGCTTGGGGAGCATGCTTTTTTTAGGAGGGGGGAGCTGAAAGCTTGGTAAGAGGAGGCGGGATGGGCAGGCGGAGGACTCTCCCGAGGAGGGGGGGAGGGGGGACGGTATCCAGCGTCTGCGGACTGTCGGGTGTCTCTCTGGTGGAGAGACAGGGCACGTCCCTGTCCCTGTCCCTGTTCCTGTGTGCTGTGTGCTGTGTGCTTCCCGGTACGGCCCGCCCCCAGTCACATTCGAATGCCCAGTGCCGATGGGCTGCGTGTCGTGTGACGACCAGGCGTGTGATCTGGGCCCCCTCGTTTTGATGTGTGCGGTGGATGTACAGAAGGAAAAATTGCGGTCCTTGATCGAATGGTTTGCCCAGAATAGTCACGACGGAATCTACACGAAAGCCTCGGCGGCGGCTCCGCCGCAACTGGGATTCTGGAAGCGTTTCCCAGCAGCAGCACCTTCCCAGGGCAGCAGCCACACACTACTGCAACCAGGTCTATCTTATCCAGGGATAGCTTGTGCGGGGCAGGCCCCCCTCCCCTCAAAGGTCTGTGGTGGGTTGGCGTGCAGAGATGTTGCGCGGTGGGTCGTGGAGGCTGCGCTTTCCAGATCCCGCATGTTTTATGTTTTTGGCCGCACATCCATCAAAGACAGCTCAGTAAACGCGTCTCACCAACTAGTATCCACACCACAGGCTCCCTAGTCCCCACCACATAGCGCCAAACACATCGCAAAAGGAGTCTGCGCACCCGCCTGCATTGCTCTTTAGCTCTCCCCTAACCAGGGAACATCCTTGCCTCGTCTCACTTGCACCGACTCCCAGAGCCCCCCAGCAAGGCGCTCTATTGGCTGACTCGTCACCGGAAAGGCACGCGCCTCACTACCATCACCACCACACCTCCAGGCCCACGGCACGCGCATCAAGACGGCCAAGTGCACGGCTTTCCTCATCAGCACCTGCTCTATCATACCAACGGATTGTTCTTTTTCTTGTGATTATCCGCCCGCTGCTGCTCCCAAGCGCCACATAACCCAGTGCATCGTGTTCGCTCAGCGTCTTGTGGCTACACCAACAAACGCTGCCCTGGTAGCCACACAGCCCATACACAACACCAGAGATTCGACGGCAGAGGGCCCAGATTTGAGCGTGCAACCTATCCAGAATGAGCACACCGCCCTACATTGGGGTCGCACCGCAATCCTTGAACGGGCCTCCCTCACCGTTCAAGAGTTTCAGCGTCTACCAAGATCCAGATCAGAACCAAAGCAGTGACCTGATAGCTGACCAGTTCACGCTGCGGCAAGACAGTCTGAATGAGCCCTTGGAGATATTCAGACCGGAAATGGAAGCCATGGGGCCGCAATTTGTATACGATTCCTCTACACATGCTGATGACTCGAATCTTGTTGTTCCGGCATCAAGAAATGACAACCCTCTCAACATGAACAACCAAGTCTTACACTTCCCACCAAAGTTTGATCCGCATATGGCAAGTTTCTCAGAATCCTCCAATATAGCGGCATCTTCATCCAGCTACGGATCTCAGCAACACGATGGATACCATGCTAATCAAATACTGATCCAGGAACAGTTTCAACAGCAGCAAAATCTATATCCTGCCATGATGATTTCTTCGTCAATTGTCGATCAAGATATTCCACTTGGTTCTCAGATGGGTCAGGGTTCACCATCTTTTTCAAATACCACGGCCTCATCGATGGATCCTATGCATCCAACGTTTGCTTCTTCAATCAGCAAACAGAGCCTACCGTCATCACAATCTCAGGATTCTCTCGCTTCATCTATATCTACACAAAACCTTACTGCTACGCCGAGAAGACCTGTCAGACTTCAGTCCACCAGCAACACCACGCAGGCTCCAGGACTCTCATCCTCTTTGCATCAGACACCAACACAAGTACTGAAGAGAACACCATCAACTAGGGTCACCAAATCGCATCGCAGAACTCGTTCACGTTTGTCACTGGATGCTACAAGTGCAGCTATTGCTTCCCTGCAGGCATCCACTTCAACGACGAATTTGAGATCACCAGCACCAAGTAACGGTGGTGGGACTAATCCATTTTATACACCATCTGTTTATCACTCTCCACATCAGGGTTCTCCGTCAATGACACCACTAGCTACACCACAGGTTGCAAAAAGAGAGATTTCTTCATATTCCTCCATCTCACCGTTGATGCTGATGAATCCCAGTGGCAAGCTATTGACAAATGAAGTACCTACAGAGGAGCTATCCTCTGACGTTTTTGCAGAGGCTGCAAATATGACACTTCGGTTGGCTTCTCATTATGCATATTCGACAGACTCCAACGACATGAACACCATTGCTGGGTCTTCACGGTCACATCAACGTACTAACACTGTTGTTTCAATTCCAGCTTCTCAAAATTTTCTGGTTGACCCAACTAACATTGAACCAAATGATCTCACTGAAGTCACTACTAATTCTTCAGAGTCTTCATCGAGCTCACGGTCAACAACTTCTTCGTCAACACCAATCACAACGCACCAACGTACAAAGACCATCACTAATCTGCAAACCCCAACAGTTATATCGCGCTCTCAATCTGCTTTCAACTTGGCCTCAATTTCCAAGCAAAATCCAAAACTGATTCCTCCAGAAATCACCAAATATGATATTATTACACCACGTAAACAAAATTCCAGGCTTCAAAAATCCCAATCTTCTGCCGAGTTATCTACATTGAAGGATGAAGCCTCCATAGGGACTAAACAAAAGAAGATGCATTCATGTCCATTATGCAGTGCAGTTTTCCAAAGACCTGAACATGTTAAGAGACATATGCGTTCTCACTCTTCTGAAAAGCCTTTTGTTTGTGATGAGCCTAATTGCGGTAAGAGATTCAACAGAGGTGATAATATGAAGGCCCACCTCAGAAAGATTCATGGGCGCCAGATATGAATTGACTCTTTGTTAGCTGTGAGGTTGATATTCAGATTTGTTTTGTGTTGAGTTAATTACGGTCGCTATTTATTCTGATGATTCATTCACTGTTCATTTTACTTTTTGGTTGTGTTATTTTTTTTTTTATTTTCTTTTTGGTTTCATATCCATCAAAGGTTATTCATCTCGTACAGCTCAGTCATTTTATTCCACTTTCTCTGCATTCCTAAGCCGATGAGCTTATATTTTGTCTTAGAGTACCCTATTCGATCTCTTGGGCCGTAAAAATGGGGACCCTTATCTATCAGGAAAAAGCTCGATACAGTCATATCAGGCCACGATTCATATTCATTTGCAATTCTTTTATCTGTATCCTCGGGCGCATTATATTCCTTTTGGAGATGTTTTTATTTTTTGTTCTTTTGGTTCGATGCAATAACCATTCGATGCACAACGCAAAGCTTTACCACCATTCATCATATCCGCAGGTCTTATTTCACAAACTTTTGAGAAGTTTCTTTGACATTCCGAAACAATTTTATTATATAAGGGAGCTCTTGAGTACATTATTAATGACTACACTTTTTATGTAATACTATTCTAGTAATTAGAGAGTAATGTGTTTTCTCTGTGTTTTGCATTTTTCATTGATTACTTGTTGATATTTATAGCAACATGGGAGTCTTAGAGAATCTCTCTAATAGCAGCACCGGTTGGGAATGTCTCAGCAGTGTGCATAACGTTACCAGCCGCATTTTGGAATTTCTGGTGCTTCAAAGCGGCCAATGCGTAAAAGATTGCTGAGAAGAGCAAAAATATTGCAGGAACCAGAAGGGATGTTGTCATACAAACCAGAGATACCCACTGAATGATGGACATCACGAGATAGAAAGCAGCACGGGGCCAATTCTGGTTGAACTTCTTGATAAAGTTGTTGAAGTTGTCGCTTAAAGGACATATTCTAAGAAGGAATGGAATTTCAACAAATATAAGAACAAGACCTTGAATGATTGAGATGATTCCAAACACGATAACAGCGTTCACATGGAACAGATTTCCCACGCCGAGGGCAATGCAGAGGATGATACAGAGTATACCGTTCCTGTTTATTATTAGTATCCCGCGGTAGAAGCTCGTCAGAAAGGCAAACTCACCATTGGCCGTAGACACTATTTTTGCCAATTGTTAGTACGTGTGCGTGTGAATGCAGCAACATGATGGAAGTGCGTACCTGAAGTTCTTGGAGTGAAAGTCCTCCTTCACACCCTCCCAATTGATAAAGTTTGTAATCTTGAGCGGCATTGTTTGTCAACTAGATCCCTAAGTTAAGACGTTAATGACCTGGGGTGGCGAAATGTGTCAAAACGTTGTTTGCAAACAAGGAAATGAGCTGAGCCCATTGAAAGGCCGAGTGGCGGGCTTTCTCGGCCGAGGGTAAGCTTTTTGTCGGCGTTGTATGATCACGTGTCTTTGATGTGATAGTCGGAAGTCACCAACATATTCGATAGTTTGGCTCCAATGCCGTGTGAGGCCTTTTTATAGTGTGAGGTTTAGATATCCTTTTCAGTCATTCAGCCTGTTTCCTTTCTTTTGAAGCTGTTCATAATGGAGACCTCCCGGCTTATGACACGACTAGAAAGCTTCTCATGGGAGGGCCAGCTGGAGCAGGGCGCTCAGGACACCCCCGTAGAGACTGATCCTGGGTACGCTCGTCAAGAAGAAGACGAGCTTCTATCCGCGGAAGGAAGTGCTGGGGACGGTGATACAAGTGATTCTGATGACTCCATAACACGTGATCTGAACAGTATAGGGTCCCTTGGACGGCTAAGATTACCCAGTTTCTCCTGGAATTCACAGGCGGTGAGAAACACTCAATCCATTTCAAGAAGAGAGCAACTCACTAACTTGATTGAAGACTTGAAGAGTGGGTTTTCTCTTCAGAGTGCGTTGGATAGATTCCAGACTATTAGGTCTATCATCGAAAGTCAGGTGGAGCAAACCATTGAGAACAATGTGGATTCGGATCAAGAAAATGATACAGATGCCAAAAAAAGTGATTATGAGCCTCATGTCATTAAGCCTGCGACAACACCAAGAGAAATCCCTATGTTGGACCAAGTGATCATCCCACAGTCGAAGGATCCTGTGACAAAAAAGCATAAGAAGAAAATTCATCGTCATCGTCCTGTTCACGATCATATTCCTGAACATCGACAATTGGCTACTTTGTCTGATGCTCATAAGAAGGACGAGCTCTTGTTAAGAAGACGTATCATTCAAATCAGACAATTGGATATAGATGATGATGCCAAGAATAGACTAGTTCAAAAGCTGATGATGGGTTCGCATTACGATAAGGTGAGGTTTGTTGATGAGAATAATAGTGAAGTGTTCCAAATCAATGCCAAGAAGCCTTTGGAAGACAATGAAGATGATGATGACGGTCAGGAGGATGAGGAGGATGAAGAGGACGAGGGGGCCGAAGATGTTGTTATTGTTCATGGAGAAGATAAAGAAGTGATCTATTTCGATGACGATGAACAAATCATGGGATGTTCACACTATCAGAGGAATTGCAAGATGGAATGTCCCGAGTGTCGTAAGTGGTTTGGATGTCCCAAATGTCATGATGAACAAATTCAAGATCATAAATTCCAGCGTGAAAATACAAGACATGTTATGTGTATGAGCTGCTTTAACGTTCAACAGCCTACGCAATTTTGTGATGCTTGTGATTCACAATTTGCATTATATTTTTGTGGGATATGTAAACTTTATGATAATGATGAGAACAAAGATATATACCATTGTGATGATTGCGGTATATGTCGATTGGGCTTAGGATTGGGACAAGATTTCTTCCATTGCAAAGGTTGTAATGCTTGCTTATCTATCGAGTTACAGAATGAGCATAAATGTATTGAGAGAGCTACTCAATCAGACTGCCCAATCTGTGGTGAGTACATGTTCACTTCTACAAAGCCTGTTGTATTTATGCAATGTGGCCATGCAATCCATCAGAGTTGTTTTGATGATCATTCCAAGCATTCTTATAAGTGCCCAACTTGTCAAAAGACGGTCTTGAACATGGAGGCACAATTCAGGGTGCTTGATATGGAGATTTCACTGCAACCATTGCCTGATCCTTATTGTCAGTGGACATGTATTGTTACATGTAATGATTGTAACGCCAAATCCTCAAGTCCATATCATGTTTTGGGGCTGAAATGTGATAACTGCAAGAGTTATAATACAGTACAACAAAAAGTAATTAAACCGGAAGAGAGTGATTATGAAAGTGATATTTCCACCACTACCAACCAATTGAGATCAAGGCTAAATGGAGGAAGAAATCTGAGAAATCTACCGTTGAGCTCCCACTTACTTGGTACTAATTATAACATTGAAAGCGTTGAAAGTGACATTGAAGACACAAATCACAACAAAAAGACTGACTTGTCGGATGCAGAAGATAGATTTTTGACCATACCGCAACAATTGATGAATAACTTTGATCAATATCTTCAAAACGTTGGTGCCGGATCTTCAGATGAGGAGGATGATGAACCATTGGATTTCCTTCGCTTAAATAAGACATTGAAGTCATCGTCTAGATTTTTGAGTGACTCTGGTGATGACGAAGTCACAAAGGCAATCAGACCGTCAATTGCAGACGCCTTAAGGGGTTTCTTGAATAGGGCTTCTGCTTTTGACGATAACGACAGCGATGAAGAGATGAACGACAGTGATGATGATGACTTGAATTTTAATGGATTTTGATGTACCGTATCTGCACAAATCTACGGTTTATGACATGTAGTTGGTATATATATAACTCATAAAAGGTTTCATATTGACTTGATAAGACCGCCTTTACAACTTGCTTGAAGAGATAGAATCACCCAAATATGAGCCACCATCGATTGGGATCACAGCCCCATTGACGTAATCGGATTCCTTTGCAGAGAAGAAGAGCACAACGCTCTCCAAATCTTCCTGCTTTCCGAGTCTCTTCTTTGGATTCTTTGAGATCATTGTGTCACCAATCTTCTCGAGCAATCCGTTCGCCATCTTTGTAGGGAAGAATCCCGGAGCCAAAATGTTCACGTTGATGTTCTCAGGACCCAATTGGATGGCGAGTGCCTTGCTCATGTGCATGACACCAGCCTTGGAGGCGGTGTACCCATACGTTCCGGCCTCCATACCGTCGCTTCTGAGCCCCGTGACGGAGCCCATCACCAGCACTCTCGACGAGTAGCTCTCCGTACCGCCCTTCTTGAGTAGCGGGTAGAACGCCTGGATCGTTAGGAAAACTCCCTTCACGTTGAGAGACAGCACCTTGTCGAACGCATCCTCAGGGTGCTTCTCGAGAGGGGCACCCCAAGAGGCCCCCGCGTTGGCAATCAGAATGTGAACCTCGCTCTCCTGCGCAGCAACAGCGTCAAAGAACTTCTTCACGCCTGCCTTGTTCGAGCAGTCCGAGGCAATGCCAACGACCCGGCACTTCGGGTTGTATTCCTTGGCCAGCTGCTTGAGGTAGTCCACAGACTCCTGCACCGCCTTTTCCTTTCTAGAGGTGATGTACACCGCCTTGGCCCCGTTCTTGACTAGCACCTCCGCGCAGTTGAGCCCAAGCCCTCTGGAGCCGCCGGTGATGGCCGCCACTCTGCCGTCCACGTTGAGTCTCATTTGTCCTTGCTTACCTGCCGTTTTCCCTGCTTTCTCCTTCCGTGTGATGCTTCTAAATGGCTCACACACAGTACGACAGCAACAACCACACACCAAACAGAACAAGAGCAGCGGGCACAGGCACCTTATATACACCTCAGGCCGCAGCCTTCCCCAGATCACAGACGGGCCAAGTTGCCGCGGCTGAAGTCGCGCACTCTCCCCACACTTCGCGAAGGGCCAGCGCTCCGCAACCTTCCCTTCTATAGTATTTTCTGTTTGCGGCTGTTTTCTCCCTTTTTTTCGCGGCCGACTTTAGGATTTTTTTGTGCCAGGGCCAACAGTTGGGTAGCGGCCCTCGGAGAAAGTGTCACGGGATTTTGGGCTCCTACCCCCAACACACAGGCAGCTAGCGTGAGTGGGGGTAGAGGCACCCGCTGTTTTGCATTTGTAGCTGTTCCTGCTGCTCTGTCTTCTCGTGGTGTCTGTGCTGTTGCTGCTGCCCACTTCCACACCCAGCCCGTCGAATTGGTGCTGCACCTCTCCGTTGCTACGATAATCGCTGCGCCCTCATATACCAACAGACCTGCCTGATCCCGGGGGACAACTGCTAGGGGCGTTGCCGGACATCAACCATCACCACTTCGAACAAGCCGTCCACAGTCCACTAAGAGATGAACTCAATCTCATACCTCACGCAGAAGGTTGGGGGCGCCCTGCGCCCGAACGATCTCGACAGCATCATCCCGAAAGCGTCCTCCCATGCACAGTCCACGCCGCCTAGCCTCCAAGGGTTGCCCGATGACGACGAGGACGCCGTGCCCGACGACCAGGCTGCGGCTGGTCGCCAGTCCAAGGAGGACTCCACCATTCCGTACATCCTGCACGTCATTCTCTTCGTGCCGAACATCTTCATTGTCAGACCTTTAGTCTTCCTCTGGTTTGTTGCCACCTTCCCGCTCAGCTTACTAGAGACGCGCACAAAAGATACAGATGGTGACAACGATGATAATGATGACAGCAATGGCGCAGAAGCGACCGAGAAGGCCGAGAGACCTTCGCTCGAACGCCTGTCAACCGATACCATTGTGGAGTTGGATGAGGATGTGGAGAAATTGGAACCCGTTCAACCTCAAGAAAGCAACGACAATGATCTCATCAAGTCTCCAACTTCGCCCACAACAACCGGGATATTACAGCACAACGCCAAGTTGTTTACATTCCCAAGGACTGTCTATCCTATGAACCTGGTCAACGCGGGAACAAAAAAGACCCTCATCCTCGATCTCGACGAAACGCTGGTGCACTCAGTATCACGAGGCACAAGAGTCGTGTCATCTGCCTCTCAAGTGGAAATCAAATTGAAGAACCAAGTTGCCACGTTATACTACGTGCAAAAGAGACCTTACTGCGATATGTTTCTCAAACAAGTGTCGAAATGGTTTAATCTGATCATCTTCACAGCAAGCGTTAAAGAATACGCAGACCCGGTCATTGATCTCTTGGAAACTGAAAGAAAATTCTTCACAGGGAGATACTATAGAAACCACTGTACATTGAGACAAGGTCAAGGATACATCAAAGATTTGTCAAACGTTGACAAGAATCTGAATCACGTCATTATCATTGATAATTCCCCAATCAGTTATGCATTGCATGAAGACAATGCCATCGCCGTCGAAGGCTGGATAAGTGATAGCACTGATGCTGATTTGCTCAATCTCATCCCAGTGTTGTATTCGCTGAGATATACTACCGACGTGAGAACCATATTGTCCTTGAAGAATGGTGAGGCTGCTTTTGAGAAATAGAGATACATATCGGATCTCTCTTCGCCCATGTATGTCTATATTCATACATGCACTACTTAATGAATGAAATGATCCCCTTTTAGCAAAGAACTATACAGTCGGTTTTACTATGTTCAAGTTCAACCCGAACCTCAAACCATGACCGTATTGACTATTAACACTGCTTGTAGAACTCGTCCTTTGGCTCACAGAAGTATTTCTCGTGTCGGTTCGCTTTATACTCATCAGACTTTCGTCACTAATGTTGAAACTTGTTTGTTGACTATTACTTCTTCGATGAGTGGTGGTGACCAGTGAAGGTGGTGGAAGCTCAATCACATCGCGAGAAGAAGAATCAACATTATGATATAAAGTGCTATCCTCATGGATTTTGGACATGCCTCCATTATGAGAACGAGTACCATCAGTTGAACGTTGTTGTTTCCCGTAGGTATTGCTCGCTATTGAAGAGCTTAACTTTTGTGCTGATGAAAGTCTCTCTTTCAATGAAAATAATTTGAATTCGAAATTTGTAGTTTCTTTTTGAACTCTCTTTTGGGAATCTTTCAGTAGTTCTTCCAATGCCTTTATACGTTCTTGCCGTAACTGGGCAATGTTTTTCGTGGTGTTAACTTCTTTCTGTAATAAGTGGTTTTGACTCTCGAGCTCTCCAACTTTCAAAGTAAACAACTCCAACGTACTCTCAAGCGCCATAATTCTTTCTTCATCATTCGCTGTTACCCGAAGTTGTGAGCCAAGTTTATCGATTTCCATCTGCATAACAAAGAGATGTTCACATTTGTTGTTAAGATCTTCAATAAGTTCTGAATTCATTTGCTGAGATTCTTCCAATCGCTTTAGCAAAGGAAAATCTTCTTCGTTTGTTGCCCTAAAGGTTGGAGTGCGTGCAATCAATGCTGTTAATTTCTCAACTCGAGCTTCCAAGTACTCCATTCTTCTTAAATCTGTTTTTGAAACTTCATCATCCTTTGGAGGAGGGGGCGGTGGAGGAGACACAGCTCTATGTTCTAACTTGTTTATACCTGATTTCCAAAGATCCAATTCAAACTCTAGCTCCTTCGCACGTAATTCATTCTCTGTGCTCTTTGCAGTAAGATGTTCAATTTGCCGTAAAAGGTCGAGCTGTGATGGTTCTGCATTAACTTGAGCTTTATTCTTTATCCTCTTTGCTCTGCTTCCAAATCTCAAGGTTGATAGAGTTTCAGCCTCATTATATGATGCCTGGGAACAATTGATGATCAAACTTGTCCGTGAGTTACCACCTAACGCATGCTGTAAAACCCTTGTAAGTTTAGAGTCCCTGTACGGAATATGCGTAGATTTGGCATCTGTAAGGGCATTTATAACGATGCCTAAATGTGTTAATGAGCTATTGATCTTCTTTGCCTCTTCAAGTGTCTGTCCCGAAGCACCGGTTTTACCAACTTTTTCACTTCCCGCAAGATCAACAAGGAAAAGTCTTGATCTCTTCACGCCGTCAACAATGCTTTCTTGGGTTAAATCCAATTGGAAAATAGCATGGGATCTTGAAGATTCCTGGTTCATGTCTGTACAGCCGACAGCACGAGTCAATGCACCTTTTTCTAAGAGTGCATGTACTTCATCAGATGAACTGACGTACCTTTTGGTCAAGTTGCGGACATGAACACCATTTGTTCCATCTTCATGAATTTTGAGAGGCAAGTCACTCTCAGGGGCTAGTAAATCACGGATCTGCTCCATATAAATCTCCATATATGACGCTGAGACAGTATATTCAATATCGTCAGATGCCTGCTCCTTTTGATCTTTGGAAATTTTGTTGAAGATCTCTTCTGTGATACGCGGAATAATACCTCGCTGATCATCATGTAGAGAAGGACCCATCATTGTGTATGTCTTTCCGGATCCTGTTTGGCCATAGGCAAGAACGGTGCCGTTGTAGCCTGCAAATAAGTCCCCGACAGTCTGTTCAATGGAGAACCCGAACAACTCCTCCTGTGAGGCAGAAGGTCCAAATACGCGGTCAAAAGTAAATGACTCACCTCCAAGTGAGATACTGATATCATTGAGTAGTTTGATTCCTGACTCAGCAGAATGGCGCTTCTCTTGGGCATTTTCGGGTCTGAATCGAGCAATCACTTTGACACTGTCCCTGTTCTTCCTCAGCGCCGTGTTCTGTGAGGGTGACCCAGGAGGCGTCAGATTCGCTGGAGACATGGGAGCCTTCCTTTCACCACCACTGATGTTGACAGGGTCCATCACACGAGACAGGCGCTTGTTATGTTTACGTGCACTGCTCTGACGCGATGGTGTGACTAGCTGCGTGGTGGACGAATCTCCAACTGACACCTGCCGTGTATGCCGGGCCATGACGGGCGTGATCTCCCTGGATGACATTCGTAACGCCATTTTCCCTCTACGTCGTTCCTGCTCCAGAGGGCTTGATGGTGCTAGCCGCCGTGTAGTTGGTTGGGCGAAGGGACATGTCTGTAATTGTAAACACGGAATGTGTGTAGGCGCGCGTTTATTGTTGTGCGATCTCCGGATCTGCGACAGGCTCACTACGTCAACTGTCATGATTATTATAACTGGAAACGGAAAATGAATTGAACGGTGATAAGAAAGGATCTGTAAATGTTAATCTATTTGATTTCGACGGCGTAGACGACGAATGGCTCGTACTCCGTGTCCACGAGAGATGCGTACTCGTTCAGTGAGCTGTCCTTAAGCACTTTGCCTTTCTTGTCCACGCTGAACGCGTTACCTCCCAAGTATCCAAACTCATGCACGAGCTCCTTCTTCGCCTGTTCAACAGCCTTTGAAGATGGGAGCTTGATCACAGTGGCGGCAAAGTCTGGTGGAAGACCGTATCTCAGCACACTCTCGACAAAGATGCGCACGGCCTTGATGTGGAACCA
This sequence comes from Petasospora japonica, assembly GCA_030557175.1. Taxonomy (NCBI): domain Eukaryota; kingdom Fungi; phylum Ascomycota; class Saccharomycetes; order Phaffomycetales; family Wickerhamomycetaceae; genus Petasospora; species Petasospora japonica. Next base: position 49,514 of record JAKTVL010000072.1, read on the forward strand.
GTTCGATGTGATGTCGGAGTAGGCTGCCTTTGCCAAGCGAATGAGCTCACCCTTTAGTCTGTTCTCTGTCTGTGCCGCAACCTCATGCTCACGACGCATCTGGTTCAGCACCTCATCCGAGTAGACGAAATCACGAGGAACAAACTTGCTTTCACGACACTTTTGGTAAAAATCTGGAATGTACTTCTTGAACAAGGTGGTGTTGAAAAGAACGTACTCCTGGTCTTCTTTGATGATGCTTGCTGAACGAGGCACAACCATCTCTGTCAGATGCTCATAGGATTGGAGATAGTCATTTTGAAGACTCTTTGGAACAGCAACTAACACTGTTTGCATATGCTCAGAGTTTAGAACAAAATCAGAAGGCTTAACAATATCATGTAAGGATCTAACACTCAAATCACCGGTTTGCTTACGCTCAGCGGCAGCAAGATTGGATTTGGCGGTGTTGTAGTTGGAGAAAGCATTTCTGACATCAGAATCCAATTGGAACGCTTCATCAGAGATGGTCTTGATAAGTTCCTTTAACGGCTTGTCCGTTCTGTACTTAGCCGTCTTCCATGCAAAATTCTCAACATATTCAGTAACATATTTGTCATCCACCTTCTTGGAGGCATTCACCAATGAATGGTTGTTCTCGTACAAGCTTGCAAGAACTTCAATAACTTTTCCCACAGAGTTCCCCAACTGGTCGTCAATCTTCTGTAGTTCCTCACTCTGCAACACCAATGAGTCCAGAGTTCCAATTTTGAAAGACGGAATTGAGATCTGCTTTATCTTGGCCTGGCCTTGGATAAGGTCACGGTTCAACCAGTCGATGGCATCGGAGGAAGGTGAAGACTCTGGGGCTGCCTTGAAAGGGAGAGAGAGCAAAAGGTAGTTGGCGATACTATCAGACATGTCGCCACAGAATTAGAGCAAAGGAGAGGGGAGAAATTGATGGACGGCTTTGACAGCAATTCTAGAAGGTCCAATGGACGTAATCCCTGGCAATTTCACGATCTAATATCCTTTGCAAAACCAGGATTTTGAACATGGAGCCCCCGTTGGTTCATGTGCTGCTTTTGCAATTTGGCTGGCCCGCCGAGTTTCCGCGAATCCAATACTGTGGGATTCCTGACACGTATACCAATGGCAGCATGTGCGCCCCGTACCATGTCATCCGCCCGCGCTCAAATTTTTTTTAGGAGGGAGATGCGATGGGGTCTTTTCTTTGTTGTGCTAAAGAACACAAAGTTGGTGGTATTTGTTGCAATTCGTGCTGAAAATGAGCTCGAGTTTGGAGGTGAGTGCTGTCATTTAGGTTTTTGCCTGTTTCTGCGTCTTTTTGATGAAGTTTTGGGGCGCCATTCTCAGATAACCAAAAGTACTGACATGTCCACAGGAACGTCTTAAAAACAACTCGTCTGCATTCGACGGGTTGCTCTCGCTAATCCCTGCGAAGTATTACTACGACGATGACACACAGGATCAGTGGAAGGCCAAGAAGAAATCCAAGGATGAGTTAAAGCAAAATAAAAGAGCTAAGCTCGACCCAGAGCAGTCTAAGGAAAGTGAGCGGGCTGGAACTGCAGCAGATGTCCTCAAGAAGAGAGCACAGACTGCAAAGCCTGTAGTGATACCAGGACAGCAGAAGATTAATCATGTTGTCGAAGGGACTGCTGATGTTGATGATAAAAGGGAACAGTCTGAAAGTGAAGACAGTGAGGATGTAGATGAGGAGGAGAAAGAAGATGAAGCGTCCAAGCCATCACCAAAGACTAATGGCATCACCAGACAAAATTCAAATGGCAAAAAGGCTTCTAACTCACCAGAAGACGAATCTGAAGAGGAAATTAATGTGATTTTTGACGACGAAGGTAACGAAATCGATATGACTACACAGAAAACAATTATAACACCAGTAAAAGAGAATGGAACAAAAACAGTGGATGATGCCTCATCTTCTGGGAGCAGTAAAGCACAGAACTTTGAGGGAGATGAAAAAAAGAAGAAAGAGGAGTCACTGAAAGTGTTAAAGGATAAGCTTCAAAGTAAGATCAACACAATGAGAGAAAAGCGTAAGGCTCCTGGAACAAAAGCCGTTGGTGCACCATCTTCAAGAGAAGCTATTCTTGAGGAACGTCGCAAGAGAGCTGAACTGAAGGCCGAGAAGAAGAGAAAACTGGCCGAGATTCAGGATGAAGAAGAAGATGCCTCTGACGCCTCTGATGATGATGCCAGTGATGTTGAAGAGACGTATGGACCAAAGTCAAGTGGCGTCATCTTCCAAAATATTGTGTTTGATGAGAAAACAAAAGCTACATCCGATTTACAAAATATCCGTGTCAATAAGAAGAAGGGTCCAGCCAAGAAAGATATCAAGGCTCATCTAAAGCTGATTGAACAGAAGAAACAGAAATTAAACGGCTTGGATGATGACAAGAAGAAAGAACTTGCAGAGAAAGACAAATGGAATAAGACATTTGCTCAAGCTGAAGGTCAAAAGATTAAAGATGACGAAAGATTATTGAAGAAAGCTCTTAAGAAGAAGGAAGCACAAAAGAGAAAATCTGAGATACAATGGCAAGAACGTAAGGATAATGTCCAGAACATGATTTCTGCTAAAGCAAAGAGAAGAGAGGAAAACTTGGAGATCAGAAAGATGAACAAGGGTGTTAAACGTAAAAGTCAAGTGAAACAGTTGAGAAAGTTCAAAACTAAAATTTCCCCAAAGAGAGCTGGTTTTGAAGGAAGAAACAGATCTAGAGGAAAGAAGTGATCTACAAAAGGACGTGAATCAATAAAAGGATGTGTGAATCAGTAAAAGGAATTGAGGGAGAAGGAGGTCTACGCATATTTTTCATACCGAAGTGTACTGGCATTTAATTATCTTTTATTTCCTAGCATTGTTCGTGTAGGTGCCCAATATATATCTCTAAATGAAACTAAAAACGCACTCTGGGTAATTTCTATTCCTCTTTTGTTCAAGTGACATATGAAACTTAACGTGACGTTGTCAGACCGCAAACAGAAGATCTTTCGGATATATAAACTTAGAAGCTGCCTCAAAAGATAAATTTAAGAAGAGTTCCCGGCGGAACCTCAGAATCGCATGAAGGAAATTCAGGGATATTGTCTTGTGCACTATAAACTGCGCACTATAAATAGGGTGGGTATAATCCAAATCTGAACTTCGGCACCTGGACCGGTGTGAATCATTCGAAGTCTGAGAAACACCAGTGAGATGCCAACCTAACATAGAACAATTGTACATCCAATAATATTTTGGCGATAAGGTCTGTGAGAGAAACGAAAAGGGTTCAATCTGTATCTCCTGGTAATGTCTCGAGATGGAAAAATAGGCTCGGAGATAGCCAACTCATCTCCGGAGTAAACTACCAAGTTTTTTTTTCCATTAGCAACGTTAAGGGGCGGATTGTGAAGCTTATATCTATTCCCAAGAACCTTTTCAGGCATAAGATCTGTGATAGCTTGTGTTCTATTAAGGAAATTTTGCCCGAGAAGAGGACTTAGTTTCTTAGTCTCAGGAGAAATTTTAAATATGTCTAAATTCATCCAAACACCAGCTAGCTTTTAGTTACAATAAAATGTTTAGCAACATCACATTTGATCCTTCCACTATATTAAGGTCAAACAGTGAAGGGAAATCAGTGAAGGCGCTTGCAAGCTCTGTTTCTTCTGAAGTTTGGGAAAGTTCAAAGAAATAATATCAAAATAATATCGTATCTTATATCAGCATTTTACAATACTCTTCTGGAAAAAAATGACTATTGTTGAAAATATCGATAATCCATAAATTTTAAATATTCTCTCAAATAAATAGGAAGTTCTCTACGATATTGAAGTGATTTTTAAATGTGTGCTAACGGTAAATGTTATTTTCTAACGTAATTAAAACTGTTATCACTCTTTGAAAGCATTCCATCTCGTATCCGCCTTGTTCATCAACATTCTGCAGCCTTCTGGAGAATGGTATGTTGTCGTTTAAAGCGATTAATCCAAAGTTATAATAGGTGTTACTAGACAAGCGTGAAATCCAGATATGCTTGGAATTGTGAGTTCCGAAATGATTGGCTATGTTCCGGCGTACCTAGAATGAGCACGGAGTCTCGGCCCATTCAAGTAGAAGACCACCGGAATAAAGATCATCATAAGGGAAATACACCCCACTAATGTACAACCCCAAGCCGCAGGAAATCTGGAGTTATGGAGATTCTCAAACAACTGACGGCCAAATAGTGGGAAGGTACCAGCACCGAAAGATCTAACGAGAGCATTACCGGAAAATGCCGAGGCCACAAATCTTGGGAACGACATTCCAATGTAGCTCAGCAGGGATTGAAAAAGGATGATTCCTGAAGCTCCAAAAAAACTGCAGCCAATTAGTGGAACTATCCAGTGTATATCTTGCGAACCAGTCCATCCAAATATGAAGAGTCCAATTGGCATCAGTAAGCTTCCAACAATTGCGGCAGGAATGAACACTTCTGGATGAATCTGCTCTCCGTTAAGCAACTTCTTTGTATATGGAGCATAAATCATAGCTGAGTATATTGCCATTCCGAAAAAGACACCGACCTCAATGGATATATACGCAGTTCCCAGGGGAACCTCGGCAAAGTGCTTCGTATCAGAGAACAAGATAGGGAAGCCTTCAAGCCAGAGGTACGAAATGCCATAAACTAATCCCAGATATAAATTGATGAGGATGATAACAGGCTCGGTGAAGGCAATAACGATAGGTCTCCATAAGATCTCCTTAAAGCTATGTGTCTTTTTTTTAGCTTCGCCGTCCTTAAAGATAGATAAATTTGGATTGCCAGTAACCTTTCTCAATCTTGCAGCCTTTCTATAGAGAATAGTTGCACCATATGTCTCAGGAACAACAAAAGTGAATAGAAGCGCTATCAAAAAAGCTGCGATCAACTGGAACCAGAACGCCCATCGCCACCCACCAGTGCCAACAAAGAGTGCAGCACCAATCAGAGGACCAATAGAGATACCAAGAAATGAACCCACTCCCCAAATAGCCATTATGTATGGCAAATATGGTTTAGGGATCATGTCTGAAAAAGATGCACCGCCTGTTGCCAAAACAGGAGAGATGAAGACACCTGAGAAGAATCGGAGGATGCACAATCCCGCAAAGTTCTTCACCAAAGCTAGCGGGATCTGAAGAATTGCGAACACAAACAAAGTCAAGACATAAAAGAAGTTTCTTCCCAATAATGGATGCTCAGAAAGCGGCGAGAAGATCATTGGCCCGGATCCATAACCGAACACAAACAGTGTGAGTGGAAGCGAAGCCACAGTCTCTCCAACCTGGAACTCCATCATTACAACTTCCTTAGCGGGAACGTATGCGGTAGCAGAGATGTAAACAAATGCAGAAAGTGTTGATATAGCGAGTGCAACGAGAAGTTTTGGTAATAAAGGCCAATTCACGGGATTCTCAGAGTCATTGGGTCCTTCAAACGTCACCTCTGTATATCTTGTAAAGAGTTCTGTTTCAGACTCCTTCTCTGAAAATGACGTACATTTTTGTAGGTACTTTTTGTCTGGCTTGAAATTAGGTCGGTCTTCTCTGTATTTTAATAATCTTGCACCGGAAACTCTGTATATAAATGCGCCGGCGAGTGTGCCCTGAAAGATACGCTTGAGTACAAGCATTAGTAGGCGAGAGAGAATATTAATTGATCCCAAGAGGTGCAGGCTCTCAGATTAAATAGACTTAAAAATTACACAGCAGAAAGTTCTTCAATGACTAATAATCATGTTCAAGGAGAATATTGGTCATTGCTTGCTTGCATTCCTCCAGTGTCCATCATGCAATAGGACTCTTCTTTAGTAAGCTAGGCGGAACTCCGGTGTTCGCTGTATGGACTTCCGCTATAACAATCTAGTAAGAACTGAGCAAATTTCCATGTACTCCTAATTCGTCAGTGAGAAGGCTTAAGTCGAATTATTATAAATGTAAGAATCCTGTTATGGAAAATTAGGAAACTGTGGAGTCCCACTATAGTCCCTGAAGGTCGATATATTACTAATGGCTGCAGTTTCTAACTTGGTGTCTCAAATAGATAAGCTTGCATTTTAAATAAATACAAAATAAAATTAGTAATTAGAGTAGTAGAGACTCAAGAAAATCTTTCAACAGACAGAGCTATCTCTTAACAAGGATGTGATATCATTAAACCATTTTTTATGACGTCGTCATGAATAGCAAGAAATAACAAAAAGTCAAACAGAATAGAAGATGAAATCTATTCACTAAGGATGATATAATGAGGTGAGGAATCAGTATTAGAAGGAAAGATGAACCTTGAAACATCCAGTCTTGTCACGTCAGATGCAACATAGTGGAAGGAACGTAAAAATCATGGTAATATCGTGTATAGCATCAGCATCAGTCGTGAAAGGGGGTGAAAAAAACAGAGAAGCGAGTAAAAATAAGAAGTAACAGAGTTCATCAAAATGCATGGCGTTGTTGTGTTCTGCAGAATTCAATTTAAGCCACCATTAACCATGGACCATTAGTAAAGAAAAACAACATGAGCGCAACAAAAATTAGCAAGGATTAATAGTATTGAATGTGGAGGATAGGATATTGATGAGTTATTTGCGTCTCATCTTGTCCTTCCAAATCAACAAAACCATCTCCCAAGCCATAAGAAGCGCAACAAAACCAACACTGACATTAAGAGTGAACATCTCAGTCAAACCTCTATACTCCATTGCCTGAACAACGGAATCGGTACTTTCCATGAAAATAGCACCACCTGCAAGCAAACAGAATGAAGTGATCAATTCAGTGAAAGGTCTAGATGGTGCTAAATTCTTGTTTGGCTGAAGCATGAGAAGGACGAAAGAGAGGAGACGGAAGAAAGAACCGTATGCGAGAAGGTATCCCCACTGCATGTGAATGTGGGTGGAGATAGCAGAAGATTGTTTATGCTGGGACATCAAGATACCAGTCCAGAAGATGGTGAAGACTGGGAATGGGTTTGGAGAGTAACCTGGAGAACCAGCATGGATAGCAGATGGGTTAATATTTGTGTTAGTCAAAACCTGATTAAATCTCCAGTCAGAGAGGAGTTTCTCGGTAATAAGACCACAGAGACCAGCACCAATGTACATGAATGCGATGGAAACATGCTGAAGATCTTTGGCATCCCAAGCACCACCTGGGGAAGCCAAATGTTCAAGGAAGACGTTGGTAGTACCGTAGAAGAAAATGAGGAAACTTTCATAGAACTCCATGGTTAACATACCATGTGGAGTCCAACGGTACCAGAAGGAGCTGTGATCAATCTGGTTGTTGAAAATGACACACTTATTCCAAGCCAAACCAGATTTCTGGAAGACACCACAGTAACGAGCAAGGGAGAAGACACCAAGAGTCATAAACACACCACCCTTAATGAAGTGAGCCAACAAGTTGAACACAGTATTTCCCTTACCGAGACAGTTACCAACAGAAAGACCAACCATAAAGTAGATGAAGAGGTATGCAAGCATTGGCATGTTAACCAAGAAAAAGATGAGTGAGATGACAGGAGAAAACTTTTCAGAGATGGACTGAACACGAGGGTGAGTAAAGATATGGCCAAGAATACCGTCACGGGTGATCTGAGTTGAGGACATCTTCTTTGGCTTGTAGAATTCAGCACCAAGGTCCAGCGAGTCCTTATATGGAACAGGAGTCTGTTGGCCATTCTGGTTGTTACCATTGTCTTCAATCAGCGTGGATGGAGATGGAGATGGGGAATGGGCTCCGTCACGCTCCAAGTCGAAATCCTCAAGAGGGATGAATGGCTGTACCATGTCAGGAGCATCTGGAAGGCACCATTCACCAGAAATCCACTTGGAAGCGCATTGAAGAACAGCAACAACAAAATGCGTGATAGTAGCGAAGAGGAGAATCCAGGACATCTTACCGTAGCATTGACCAGGATACAACAAAGGGGCACCAGCGGCAAATATCTGGAGAGCAACCAAGGAGGAGATGACAGTGGCCAAATGAACAGTCAGCGCTGGGACATACCATTTCGACTTCACGTTATTAAGGACCAAGGAGACTGGGTAGGTGAAAAACAATGCCAATACAACGGTTCCAACGTGGAACCAAAGCGCAGATTTGTGAGGGGCGTCGACAGTAAAGAAAGTTGTGGTATTGTACGATTCCCAGTAGAGACGCTCTGCCGCGGTCAACGTGGTCTCCAATATTGGGACACCGTGGTCCATATGCATCTCGTGTGGCACGGGTATGAGTGTGGAGTTATCGACGGCATCACCGGAGGACGCCTCCTCCATCATACCCATATCCATTGCCGTCACAGACGCTAGGATAGGGAGAAGCACTAGGAGATTCTTGAGTGAGGTCTGCATTGTGAATTGAGAGAACGAAGGCGGCGGGTTTAGAGCGGCGAGCTGGCTGTGGACGCTGTGAGAGACGCTAAGCCGACGGCAATATCTCTGGAAGGGCGACCCTGGATGGTTATAAAGGTGAGCTCAGGTGTGTCCTTGGGAAGCTCAGAAGGTGTCGGAAGGGAGCCGCCGGACAGAATTGCGTGGAATGAAAGAGGAAATCAGGCAAAAACGGCGGTGAGACTAACCAGCAGGGTGGGGCGGCCGGACAGGTTTTTAAATAATGACGCTGTGCCATCCGGTTCGGAGCTCGGGCGGCCCCTACCGATCCTTTTTACGCACCAGCACAAAATTTTCCCCCTCGCCAGACTTGACACATAGCAGAGGCGCGCGAAGAGGGCAGCTCCGAGGTGCCCTTGCCGGGGTGTCTAGAGGGCGCCTGTTCTGTCCAGTTCTGCGAGCAATTGAGTGGCGGTTGACCCAATAGGCGAAGAGCACGCCAGGGACTTGGCCCGGGGTGTCCTAACAGCCCCTCATTTACAAAGCTCGGTGCGATCTCCGCCCTGCAACGAGGGCGCAAACAATGTTTCCGAAGGAACCGTGGAAGGCTCTGGAAACAGCTGCCGCGCGAATGCACTCAATAATACTACCGTTTTAGTCAGCTAATCTTGCACGCACTTGTATACAGGAGGACCCCGGGAATGACATACCGCCGCGCACAGGAAAATCCTGCTGAAAGAAGTCCCCTTGTCCGATCTGGTGAGGCGGGAGAGGATCCTTGGGGCTTGTTTCAGGGAGCCCACTTGCGTTCCTCTCTGTCTGCGAGCGGCGCACCCGCTGGTTTGGGAGGAGGCATGTTGTAGGCGAGCGTCGCAGTAAATTGGGGGCATACGGAGTTAATGCACCCGTCTGCTAGCAATGACTGTTCCAAAAGAGAGCAAAGCCACAACATACGATCGGTTACAACGGCGTTTATGCCTCTTTTCAGTGCTTTTTAGGCCAGCTGCACGCCGTCGCACGACGCTGCTCTTCCAAGAGGGCTCTGCTCGGGAGACGCGCATGAGCTGGTTCTACGACTCCCTCTAAATCCACCGACGGGCTGCTTGCTCGTGGCCGACGGTCTGGAAGTATCTAGATATTCACGCTTTGCCCTCTCTCTTGTACCGGCGACACGTTTGGCTCTTGTGGTGCGCTTGCTAGCCACCTGTGTGACCCTGAGCCTTTTACCGCTCGCCGATCAATCCCGGCGTGGTTCGACAAAATCCGGCTGGTGTGATAGAAGCAGGGTTATCCAGCAGAGCAGGCTATCTCAGAGTTAACAGGCTAATTTTAGTGCCTGATAGCCCACCATGGATGGGAATTGAGCTCCGTAGATATCGCGGTTTCCTATCACTGTGGTGTTGTTTTTAGCCACATGATGACACCACCTCTTTACCCCCTTTCTCCAAAGCCCCGAATGCCGGGGGCCAGGTCCAGTTGTCGGTCCAGTTTAACTTGAGGGGGGGCTGTCAAAAAAAAAAAAAAAACAAGTCCGCACAGCATAACTGTACAATGTTCAAGTAGACGTGTCTATTTTAAGTCACGACAGCATCCATTGAGCACGACTGTTCAGGGGAATATCGCTGAAAGTGCAATCCGGGAATAGCTTGGATCTATACCACTACGCAAAGGCTTCTTGGGGTCAAAATGACCTGCTTGCGACTTAAAAAACTAGTATATGGACAGTGCATCACTCCTTCGTTAGGCCCACGACTCATCGCATGGTTACCCGCAGGAAGCTGCCAAAATATTACGGGTCAAAAACTGCACGTCTTTGGACTTTGTGGTGATGACTTCTTGATGGGCGGCTAAATCACAACTTGAGCACCCTTGACCAAACTCCATTAAGCTCCACAGACAGCAAAGTAGTGCAGTGGTCCAAGAAATTGTACTGGCCTCCAGATTAACAATGCCGAAGACTTCACCTGTGAAGCCCGCTGGCGCTGAAGACAGTGGCAGCGAGTCTGCCTCTTCCAAGTACACGGATCGCTA
>JAKTVL010000073.1:0-59723 GCA_030557175.1 Petasospora japonica
GCTCTACCGGTGACCTCTACATCAACGAGGGCTCCTGGTACGAGACAGGAAACATGGTGTTCATCGATCAGCCGGGTGGAACAGGCTTCAGTACGACAAAGGACTACGATAAAGAGCTTGGAAAAGTTGGCACAGACTTTGTCGTTTTCCTTCAGCGCTATTTCGAGGTTTTCCCTGAAGACGTTGACAAGGAGCTTTACATCGCAGGTGAGAGTTACGCTGGTCAATACATCCCATTCATTGCTGATGCCATTTTCACCGCTATTGACAATGGTGATCTCAATGTCCACCTCAAGGGTCTGCTTATCGGCAATGGTTGGATCGATCCAAACGTCCAGAGTATGAGTTACATCCCTTATCTTCTTGACGCAGGTATATTGAACAAGGACAACGACTATATGTCAAAGTTGCTCAAGGAACAGGAGAAGTGTCAAAATGAGATCAATGAGGGATCTGGAAAAGACAAATTCTCCCTCTTAGACTGTGAAAACATCCTTACAAGGATTTTATCATACACTAGAGACAAGACGGCGCCAAAAGATCAGCAGTGTATCAACATGTATGACACAAGACTCAGAGATTCATATCCAAGTTGTGGAATGAACTGGCCTCCTGATCTTCCATTTGTTGAGCCATGGCTACAAAAAGATGACGTTGTCAGTGCTTTGAACTTGAACGTCTCAAAAGTTAAAAAATGGAGAGAATGTGATGGTGAAGTTTCAAAGTACCTTAAGAACAAGAACTCCAAACCATCTATTAACCTTTTACCAGGGATTTTGCAGAGAGTTAACGTTATGCTTTTCAATGGCGACAAAGACATCATCTGCAACAATTACGGTGTCGAGGATATGATCTCCAAGATGAGCTGGGGTGGCTCAACTGGATTCGATGCGGATGTGGAAACTATTCCTTGGTTCTTTGATAATTACACTACTGGTACAGTGAAGTCAGGGAAGAACCTTACTTTTGTCGATGTTTATGACTCTTCACACATGGTTCCATTTGACAAGCCAGCCGATTCAAGAGGTTTATTTGATATTTTTGTTGGAAATTTTAGAGTAATTGACAACGGCAATGGAATTGTTGTTCAAACTCCAGTTTACAACGGCAATGGAGAGCTATCTTGGTCCGATGATGAGGAGAAAAATCAGGATGGTGAAAATGAAGATGATGATTCAGGAACCATCGTTGGCTCTGGAAAGAGTGCTACACCATTCATTCTCTATATTCTTGTCATTGTCGTTCTTGGAGGCATTCTCTTCTATTTCCAGAAAGACAAGGCCCCAAAAACGAACTCAATCTTAAAGACACACTCCAATATTTCTCGGAAGAACAAGAAAAAAAACACGGGACCAAAGACAGTATCGTGGGCCGATGAAAATCCAGAGAGATCATCTGAGCAGGCCAACCAGCCGGGCGCTAAATTTGGTGAATTTTTCAACAACTACAGTAATAACAAGAAAGGATACCACTCATTCAATGAAGGCAATCAGGAGTACGAGGATATTGAGCTCCAGAATCAGGATCGTGATTTTGACTTCGACATTGAAAATGAGCTTCATGAAGACGATACCTTCATCACAACCGACCAAGATAGAAGTACTTGAACGATGTCGTATTTGTTTGGTACGAAATACAGGTTATTCCCTATCGAGTCCCGAATGCCTTGGCTAAGCTGTAGAATTGTGAATCGCTTACAAGGATGGTGTCGGCCTATATAATCAGATCTCGGCGAACCTTGATGCAGCTCCGGTTTTGTGTCACAAATCCTTATCAAGGGCGTGTAGGTCAAGTCAAGGGCATAAAAATGAAAAACGAGAACAAACTCCAGGGGTACTCAAGGTCAATGTTTGTTGAAAACCTCAGAGAAAAATCTACTCACGATATTTCCTGAGGGACATTAGCTATCTTTGTCGTTTGATCGCATACTAAAGAGACACTCTTATTTCTTGCTCGTTGACCACGTATTAGACGGCAGTCAGTCACCAACTTGAATATCATTGCAAAATCGAGGTAATGATTCGCACAATCCATGAGGGGAGCGGTGAGGAGAAGTCTAAGAGGCCCTTGAAGTTGATTGCTGGTGCTTCTCCAAGAACGTCAGTGTTTGAGAAACAGTTGGGGCGTGCCACAAGTTATAAAGGGGACGCTTACTACTTCACTTCTCGTAAGTCCCCCCGTGCTAATGTGGGAAGTTACAACATACCCTCTCCACAATCCGATTCTGACTTCAGAGGATCAGGAAGATCAAGTCCACTGAAGTACTTTCAGCTGAATTCAAAAGGTTTCGATTCTCCATCCTTTTCGGGAGACAAACACCCACAGCAAGAAGTTCAGGTTAAGATTCCGCTTCACAGACTAAGATACACTTCGAGATTGATTTCTGAGTTCTTCAATTCTTTAACTCTGGAAGACATCCAAAAAGTTGCTGATCACCTCTCCTACGCGACTGTCGGCTTGTTTGCTGTGTTTGGTGAAAATATTTTGACAATAAACAAACAGGCATTCTCGATACTTGCACCTCTTGTCATTATTGCGATACTGAAGATCTCAATGAAGTCTGAATATGAAGTTATGGTCGGAAGATCGATTGACAAGATCATTAACTCTTCTCCCTATCTGACAAAGCACTCTGTATGCAAAACTGTGATACTTTTGAAGACTTTATTACTCTTACTTGCTGTGAAGATCACTTCACAATTCAAAAAGAAAGCAGATTACTCATCTCATCTTGATCAATTCACCTTGGTGGTTTTGGGAATGGTAATTGTGACGTTTGTCATAAGCTTGTTCTACAACATAATTACAGCTTTGACTCTTAAGGCTTCAAACGTCACAGGAGATTCTGCTCATTTAATTTCCTCGGTACCTCCTAAGTCTCAAAGGGTAGATGCAAAGAGAAAGGCTTATCCCCTTTACATGACACAAGAACTTACACCTCCATGTGAAGAGGATAAACTAATGAGATCAATGTTAGAGATTCCTGAGAGCGCTTTTTGTTGAATATTAATGACCAATCTAATTCGGGATGGAGATTCTGCAGGGTTGTTCAATCTAACGATATAATGGTCTCATTTTCAATGTAGAAACCGCTTAAACTCCAAATAAAAAGCATAATTTAATCTATTTGGAATACACATTCAATATCCATAAACGTCATAGTCATATCAAGATCTCTTAAAGTTGAAGCTCATGCTCATCCGATTTTTCTTCTTTTCCTTCTCCTTCTCCTTTGATTCCGCCTTATCTGAAGTTTTATCGCGTCTCCAGAAGTTTTGCTTTTCTGACGGTGCTAGCGATGAAACTGAACCTTGAGTAGGTGGTGTCGAGTCACTGCTCATCGTTGGTGCTGAAGAAGCAATACTGGGTTTGTTCCTGAGTCGGCCTTGTTGTGTTGGGGATACATCAGAGGATTTAGCCTTCTCAGAGGAAATAGTTGAAGGTTGGCTTGAGTTGATGGAGAAATTGTTTGAAGAGACTTTAGTTAACTTATCAAGTGGAGAAACACTATCAGCATCATCAGTAGTCTTTGAATCAACCGGCTTCATATTGAGATTGAAATCTGTGTTGAATCCATTCATGATTGGTTGAACTGGTGGCTTGGATATCGCTGCGGACTTTGGCGCAATTGGTGACTTGGCATTGAATTCTGATTCAGATATCTCTTGATAGAATAACACGTATGCCGTCGCCAAATCGGAGCTGTCTCCAACAAATCTGAGAACAAAGCTTTCATCAATCTGTTCAACAGTTTCATCGTCAAATAATAACCAACCCATTCCTGAAGTCTTAACGAGAGCAACGTAATGGCCATGGTGTGGACCACCACCAATATGTACAACAATGGCATATAACTCATAGAATCTGAAACCCTCTTCTTCATTCTCAGCTGGTATATCACTTTCCAGCTTCAAGTACAATGGATACTTTGTCTTATGGAACAGCTTTACCAATCTTCTTTGTTCTTCACTATATTTGAACCTCTTCAAATGTAAAGACAAAACCTTCGGTAGCTTGCGAATACCCATCTTCTTTTCAGCTTCTTGTAACGAATGACAATTGTCACAATAGAATTTGTTACTACCGGCAAGGATTTCCACGGCACTGAATTGCTTAAGACAGCTTTCCAAAGTTTCACCATCCGTCAAATCAAGAGATAAGTCCAAGAAAGTTTCATCACGACTAGTGACGTTTTCACAAGTCAAGCATTTTGTTTGATTTGTCAAAAATCCCTCAAACAAGTCACGGATAGGATTCCTGTTTGAATCTATGGAATTCAGACTGTCAATTACTTCGTTCAATAGGAAGTTGAGGAACTCATGAGCATCCTGGTGCATTGCGCTTCTGAAAAGTTCGTTTTCTCTCTTGAGAGTATCAACAAGGAACAATGGAGATACAACACCAGTCTTAGATTCATGCTCTGTTTCAGCTTCGAAAAGATCTTTAAGTGCAGAGAACAGCGTTGGCTTCATTGAACTGCTTAAAGCATGGTCAACATTGATTATAGGACCGGCAGCTAACGCAGCCTTCTTACGGGCATCAACACTAGAGTTTGGATCATCAGACTTACCAATCACAACGTTCAGCGGATAGACTCTGATATTCGGAATTGTTATAACAGTGACACTAGAGGTTTGTTGAGCTGGAGGTGCTGATGGCTCTGGAGTTTCGGCCTCAGCGTCATTTGAGTCACGTTTGTTTCTTCCGAAGAAGTTGGAGGTTCTTCTTGCTAATGTCACTTTGGATTTCGGATCTTCCTTCTCTTCTGGAGCCTCAACTCGAACAGTATGATGAGGCTTCATACCAGCGACAGTGCGTCGTCTCGTTCTTGGAACAGATGGGTCCTTGGGTGGGTATTTGAGCATACTGCGTCTGAAGTCATTTGTATAGTAAAGACATTGAACAATCGAGTTACAGTAACATGTGTTTCCAAAGTTCTCAAAGCCAAATATCTTGTCCGAGCCGTCACCAAAGGGGAAGTCTTCTGAAGCCAATGAAACATCCTTATCATTGAGCTGTTGCAGTCGAATATTGTCATCCTCCTGCTCTTCGTCCAGCTCCGGAATCTGGTTGCTTGCCGAGGATTCCAGATGGTTCTCGGTGGCAATGGTCATTTTGGAGCTCACTGAAGAGTGGCCCGAGACGGATCCATTTCGTGATGTGGGGCTGGAGACCGCAAGCAAGCCCTCTTTGTCCTTGGGTGTTGATCCCAGCCACTTCTTAAAGGACATAGCGCCGTGTGATTTGGAGCGAGTGAGCAGCTGCCGAGAAGGGGTAGGTGAGGTATCGCGTGGTAAGGCTGGCAGCAGGGCGGCTCCTGTAGCGAACAGGTGTAAGCAACTACTGAATCAGCTGGCAGTCCAGTGTCAAGCGAGGCGTGGTTAGCGATGACAGCGGTAGTGTCTCTTGCGTATTGTCTTCTGTGGTTGGGCACCGATCGGAGGTCCCTGGGGGCTCTGTGTAGGTGTGTTCAACGACCTCTGCGGGCGCGTTTAGGGATTGCGGTACAGTGGCAAATCAGACGGGTCTAATGCTCAGGCAGACAACCCAATGGCTTAGGTGTATTGTGTTAGGGTTCTTTGAGATGTACAAGTGGTTCCGAGCGCTGGGGGCCGTTGGCGCGTGAACTAGGCCGCCCAGTGTGTTAAGGCTCACGGAAACACGCCAAATTTCCATGATCGACCTTCGCTGCGCTTCTCCGAATTCGATCGAAACTGGACGCGTTAACCGCACAGCTCACAGTATTTGCGGGGTTCGCCCTCTCCTCTCAACCACGAGCTCAACAAATTGCTGCAAGGATCTTAGGTCTCGAGCACTGTGGAACAGATCGGCGTGTCATGCTCCACATGCCAGTCCGTCTGTGACGCTATACAAGCGGCGCCGGCCGTTTGGAGCGAGCCCGATATGAAAGCTCTCATTGACGCTAGGAAGATCAACTTAGCACAGTAGCGAGAGCGGCGCAGATCAGCCACACCAGCGCATTCTCGTCGCGGAGCGGCTCGGTAGCTGCCCACAAACGGCCGAAGGCGACGCCAACCGTGCCTTCGAAAGTGCTTGGCAGCATGCTCTTCATGAAGGAGCTGAAGCCATTAATAGCCAGAGAAAGCCTGGGAAGGGGAGCACCTTCATCGGTGGGAGTCTTTGAGGGCTTGTCTTACTGCTTAAAGCTCGGGGCGCTGACATAAGCCAAAACAGCGGCGTTATGTCATGCTTATGTCAGCTTTGAAGTAGAATATATTTCCAGGACCGCCATTTTGGCTTCGAACAACTCTCGGTGGCCAAGTTGGTTTAAGGCGCCAGACTGTAATGTTTCCAAGTAATCTGGATATCGGGTGTTCGAATCACCCCCGAGAGATTTTTTTTGGTATTTTTTTTTTCAAGTTTACGAAGATTTCTAGGGAACCGGTAGGGCCAGGTCTCGGGTTTCTGTCTCCCCTGTCTGTGGCTGGGAGCGAGCTATATAAATCTCTCTTTAGCATAGCTCCGCAACTGACAGAATAGCAGATCAGGTCCACCTACACACTTTGATTCAATCATGGTTAAGTGCTTCATCGCTCCTTCTATCCTTGCATCGGACTTTGCCAACCTTGGCTGTGACTGCCATCGCGTCTTGAATGCCGGAGCTGACTGGCTCCACATTGATGTCATGGATGGTCATTTTGTTCCAAACATCAGTCTTGGTATTCCAATTGTTGACTCGTTGAGAAAGGCTGTTCCTAGAGGAGATGGTGTTGAGAAGCCAAAGGCCTTTTTCGATTGCCACATGATGGTTTCCGAGCCAGAAAAGTGGGTTGGGGAGTTTGCTAAAGCTGGTGCTGATCAGTTCACATTCCATTACGAGGCTACAAAGGACCCACTTGCCCTGGTCAGACTTATCAAGAGCCACGGAATAAGAGCTGCTTGTGCAGTCAAGCCAGGTACCCCAGTTGATGTGCTTTATGAGCTGGCCCCATATTTGGACATGGCTCTCGTGATGACCGTAGAGCCTGGCTTCGGAGGCCAGAAGTTTATGATTGATATGATGCCGAAGGTTGAGGCCCTGAGAGCCAAGTTCCCTAACTTAGATATCCAGGTTGATGGTGGTTTGGGTAAAGCAACTATCCCACACGCTGCAAAGGCCGGCGCTAACGTTATCGTTGCGGGTACATCTGTTTTCACTGCACCAGACCCTGCCGAAGTTATTGCATTCATGAGAGGTGAGGTTAATACAGAGCTGAAGGCCAAAGGAGTTTACCAATAGAGAGCCACACTCACTGTTGAAGAAATATAGACGCCGAATCGATTACGACATTAGATGATGAAGTAGTTATAATATTTAATACGGACTCAAAAGGTCCGTATGAAATCTCATGGATTAGAAAACTTGAAAACTCAGGACATAACAACAAGACATAACCAATATTCGGAGAATGCAGAATATGCAGTAGCAACTAACAAACAAATTTAGCTTCATCTCCTTTAGAAGAAGCTTGGGCCTCCCAGTGTTGTACCCTCACCAGAAGTTTCCACAACAAACGACTGAGCAGCACGGTCATCAATGACAGACCAAAGCGCATCTTTGACTGAGTTTATTGTACTCTTTGTCTTGCTCTCAGCCTCAAGATTTTCGTCGTCCACATCCATCTTCTCTTCAGCTTGGACGGTAGCATCAATAAGGAGCTGATCTGCTTTTCTTCTGGCAATGTACTTCTTATTTCTTTCAATCTTCTTGGATCTCTTCTTGGACAAAGTTCTGGTTGTGAGAGCTCCCGTTGGCTGAGCACCATTGTAAAGGGCCAGTGCAGTACTCTTTGGGAGACCGGATGTTGATGATGGGTCACCTCTTGGAGGAGCAGTCAGACCATTTCTAGCTCTGGAGGCTCTCTTCTTGGCAAGGGAAGCTCTCTTACGAGCTTGGTTCATTGTGTCCTTTGGTTTGTTGATGGAGTTCTTGGAAGGCATCTTGAAGGTACGTATAGTTCTGATGTGGACCCTATATGAACGATTGTGGAGAGAGCTCATCTCAAAATTTTTAGTTGTGCCAGAGAAAAAAAAATGTCAAAAAAAAAAAAAAACGCAAGTGTTGCACGGACCTGAAAGTTGACATTACATAAAGCTATCTGGCTTACTATCTGGCTTATTATGTATGTAAAAGGATCATGAAGTCGTATTTGAGGGTATATAGAGTTGTTTAAAACGATGGGAAATGATGAACAAGGGAAAACGCTGGTAGTGAAAGTGCAAGTGACTTTACAAACGCCTAGAGTAATAAAATTCCCACCATCTCAAATCATAGAAGCAAAAGGATACAGCAAGCTTGAAAGATAAAGCCCACCGAAGATACCAAATTAGTACCAGAGCCCTCAAACACCATCACAGATGGCGAAATTGTTTCATTTGATGGCATTGAGGGTTGCGAAAGAGTACTTGCACTCACTGTAGATGTGTTCTGAAGGGTTGAGGGACTCTCCAATAGAACAGGAGAGGAAGTGGATACAGAAACCTGCACCGAATCCACAGATGAAGAACCGAGAACAGCTATAGATGGAATTACCACAGTAGTGGACGGACCATATGTGATGGAAGAAGTCAACGTTTCTTCTTGTGAGCTGGTTGTATACTCTTCGCACTTGTTGTTTGGACAGGAAGTCTCAGTAACCAGAGTTGTAGAAGCCACTGACACGGTGCTTGTTGAGGAAGTTTGTGTAACGTATGTGGCTTGGGTAATGTCAATAGTATATGAGAGCTCGTATATGGTGATTGATCTTTTGGTAGAGGAAGTAGTGATTGTAAGAACACCGTTAGATGTTAGTAGTGAATTTGAATCATCTCTTGTGGCAGTATAAACAAAAGTGAAGTCTCCATTAAGGCTGGTATCGATTTCTGCGTCAATGTCGAATTCTGCTCCATTGATGAACGTAGATGTGGTAAGGTCCTTGCCGTTTAACGAAACAGATTGGACAGTGTAGTCAGAGCCGGATGCTTCGTAGCTAAAGGCGACGAAAGGACCAAGACTTGATGGGATAACAACAGTCCATTGAAGAATGCCACCAATCATAGCACCTGAAATTGTTGGGCCGGAAGTGGAATTCGTGTATAGTGCAGAAGGCGTGGACGTTGAGGCTAAGGAGGAAGTTGAAAGGGACTTCAGGGTATCATAAGATGTCACAGAGGGAAGTGTCACAATTAGAGATTCAGGAGTATCAACAGTTGTGACAGCTGATGAGGTTGCTGAATATTGGCTATTTGTGCTGGAAGTTATTGTGGAAGAAAGCTCATCGATCAGTGAATAAGAAGAAGAAGAAGGAGAGGAAGAAGAAGGAGAGGAAGCTGTAGTGCTTTCTGATGAATACAAAGCGGACTCAACTCCCTGTGTGGACCAGGTATCACTATAGTAGGCAGCTGAAGAAGCGCCAGGGACTGAGTGATTAAATTGTTCAATCTGGGGATCAACAGCAGGTCCTGGGAAGAGTGCCTGACCAAGAGAGATCTGAGAAGTCTCAAACTGGACCACAAAGTATATATAAGAGAGGAGGCCGCCAGCAAGTATCACAGTGGAGTCTGAAGATGGGACAATGGCCAGACTGCAACTACCATCCTCATTCTCGGTGAATAGCTCAGCAGCCCCAACACTAATAATAGAACCTTGGAAGTTGAAGAGAAGTTCATATGCTGAATCGCAGTCCACAATATACAGACCGGATAAGTCTTTCTCGAAAGCCTCAGAACCTAAGATGTATGCAATGTTTTCAACTAGCTGTTTTGGCATAATAGGAAGGCGCTGTAATGTCTGAATCTCAGTCTTGTATCTGAGAGAAGAGATTGTTAGCACAGATTCCCCCTCCTCCAGCTTGACACCAAGAGCTGTCAAAGTGAAAGCAATTCCATCAGAGTCCAAAAGAGGTAAAGTGGAAAGCGTCTCATAATACGAGCGTGCAACTCCTCCAAAGACCAAAAATCCTTCTTCGACTGAGGAGGAATCATCCGGATAGACACCTGGGGCACTACTTGGAGCTTGGGCTAAACCAAATGCATAACTTTTCTCTGTAGTATGCTGCTCTAAGACATCCCAGAAACTATAGAGGTCTTCGGTATATATATTTGGCTTGCCAAGAGGAAATATGCTTGGTATTGACGAAGATTCTCTCAAACCAATGAGAACATCATCATATTCCACAGATGATCCATTAAACGTCAAGTTGTCTGACCCCCAGGAGCTAGAGGTTTCAACAAAGGAACTGGATGATGAAGGGTCAAAATTATAGGTGTCGATGGAAAATAAATCCGAATTGGCAGTGTAGTCTAGAGAAAGGACAATATCACGGGCAGTGGAATCAAGCTGTGCAATAAGAGCCTGCTCCGGAGTTCCTAAAAGAAGCTCAACTGCGTATGTGAAGTCCTCTGACCTCGAGTAGAGCATCTTAGCAACAGGCAGAGAGTACTCAGCCGTCGCCAAGGACGCCAGTGTAGAAACTATCAGAGAGAGGGAGGTGACCATCTCAGGAGTGTTTTTGTTTTGTTTCAAGAAAGAAATAGAAAACTGTGATTTGGAAAAGTAACCGGGTACAAGCTGAAACTTGAACGTCGCTATGAATGAGTGAATAGGGTGGGTATGGACGACGAGTGCTAGATTCAAAACAAGGATGGATCGAGGTCAGAAATGTACGAAAGACGAAGACTTTCTCTTGAGTAAGTGTTTGGAATGTGCAGCACAACAGGTGCCTGACGCTGATCAGCGCCTCGACTCAAAACGAGCATGATCCGTCCTCTTTAGGTTGAGCGAGACGCGGTTTCATGTCTGTTTTGCATCTCGACGCGTACAGCTTTTTTGAGAGCTCAAGGCGTCATCAGAGGCATTACGCCCCGTCGAAACTTTTTCTAAACTGGGAAAACAGCTTTGGAAAGTACTTTAAAGCCTTTATTCAAACTTAAGCTACAGGAGATGGCAGTAATCTCGCAGTTTGCTTCAATGCGTCCCTGGTTGGCCTGACAGTTTGGTGCCTGAAAGATCTGCAGGAACCGCGACCGAGCTGCATGCCCTCCTCAAACATTGAGGCGAGTGGGGAGGGCAGCAAAAGTCCAGACTCCGAGCGAAGAAACACGAACCGGGGGTTTGCTTGAGATATTACGATTAAGTAAGCTTTTGCCAAACTTTTGGCACGACTCCATTAAACAATATAGATTACCCAAGGCACCGGAGCCGGTGAGGAGCATGCGTAGATATTACAGCACACCTCAAGCCATCATCAATGATAGCAAAGAGCGTGCAACTGAATGGTGCAGAAACGTTCTGGATCTAGGATCAGGATAAAGTAACTGCAATGCATCACGGAAAGACGCTCAACCTCCATAATGATACGGGAGCATCTCCGAACAGAACCCTTCGGCAGCGGAAGGAAGAGAAGAAAAAAAAACGCAAGACAAAGTCAACAACAGTATATGCATGCAAAAAGAGAGGGGACAGAGCCGGGATCACAAGCCCTTGTTGTCCAAGAAGTAGTAGTTACCATGTAACTTCTGCTCCTTATCCATCTGAGAGTCCAACTTGTTAATTCTTGGTCTGAATGTGGTTGGGTCTCTTCTGAATGTGACGTTCAAGTGTTTCAAAAATTTGTTAACACCAGTTAAGAGAGACTCTGGAGCACGAGCAGTGGCATGCTTGGAAGGAACACCTTCGAACAAGATAACTCTGTCAGCCAAGTAAGTAGACATGATGAAATCGTGCTCAACAATGAAGGCAGTTTTCTTGGCATGGAGGATGAATCTTCTGATAACCTTGGAACAAATAATACGCTGTTCAGAATCTAAGTAAGCGGATGGCTCATCAATGACGTAGATGTCAGCAACAACACCAAGGGCCATAGTAATGGCAACTCTTTGAAGTTCACCACCAGACAAGTTCTGAACTTCTTGGTCAATGATGTCATCAATTTTCAATGGTTTGCACACATCAGTCTGGAACTGAGGACTCAAGAACTGAGCTCTAATTCTCTTGAAAAACAACTGACGAACAGTACCTGTAAACTTTGGTGCAATCATCTGTGGCTTCATGGAAATGTTAAGCTTTGGAACCTCCAAATCGTTATCAGCTGGGATAGAACCTGCAAGCAACTTACAGAAAGTGGTCTTACCGGTACCATTTTCACCCATCATGACCAAAATTTCAGAGTCAGAGAAGTCACCAGTCTCAACGGTCAATTTGAACTCACCTTGTGTTCTCTGCATGGATGGGTAAGAGTAGTATCTTGTAGCATCCAGCTGCATAGCGTCCTGAGCATCAGCCATTCTGAATTGCAATGATTCGGTTCTGAATCTCATGTTCTCAGAAACAATGTGGCCGTCCAAAAACATGTTGATACCTTCTCTCACAGAAGATGGCAATGTGACAACACCATAGACGGATGGAACACCGTACAAGAGACACACAAAGTCAGAAAGATAATCCAAGACAGACAAATCGTGCTCAACACAAATGACATATGAGCTTGGGTGTAAGAGTGTTCTAATGATAAGGGCAGCGTTCAAACGCTGCTTAACGTCAAGATAAGAAGATGGCTCATCAAACATGTAAACCTGGGCACTCTGGACACATGTGACACCAATTGCAAATCTTTGCAACTCACCACCGGAAAGCTTGGATACTTCTCTCTTTAAAAGGCCTCTCAACTCCAAGTAATCACAAATTTCATTAATCGAGTCCTTTCTTTCAAGTCTGGCTTTCAAGATCTGGCCAACCTTATTCTCTGGACCCTTCAAGGATTTTGGAATGTTATCCACATATTGTGGCTTGATAATTGCCTTGATATCGTCTTCGAGAACCTTGGTCAAATAGTTTTGGAGTTCAGAACCTCTGAAGTGCTTCAAGATGGCAGACCAGTCTGGCGGGTCATCATACTTACCCAGGTTTGGCTTCTGCTTACCTGCAAGAATCTTCAAAGCAGTGGACTTACCGATACCGTTGGTACCAACGAGACCCAACACCTGACCAGGTCTTGGAGTAGGCAGTCTGTGGAGTTTAAAAGAGTTTGCCGAGTAACGATGTGTGACTTCCTTTTCAAGGTTTGTTGGGAGGTTGATAATGTTGATGGCGCCAAATGGACACTTCTTCACACAAATACCACAACCAATACAGAGGTTTTCTGAGATGAATGCAATTTTGGAGTTTGGCGCAACTTCAATACAGAGTTTTCCTGTTTTCACCACTGGACAGGACTTCTTACATTCCTGGCGACACTTCTTTGGCTTGCACTTGTCGTCTGAGACGATGGCAATACGTGTGGCCGATTCTGGCATTGCAAAGTCCTTATGCTATGTGGCAGTGTGCGGGAACTAGAATTGTCTGGACACACACTAATGTGTAAAAGAGTGGGAGGGATGAGAGGTGGAGTTTGCAGGCTGATGCTGATGCGGGACTGCTGCTGCAATTCTGTAGAGCGTGGAGAGTACCCAAGTATGGAGATTCACGTACACAACAGTGCGATGATGTTGACGGGCGCAGACGTCAGAAATGACCACGAATAAAGATCGGAAGGCGCGTGGATGTGGACTTCTGGCGCCGTTGCACAAAAGTTTTGGCTTGTTTTGGTTGAAATTTTTTTCTGTTCTCTTCGCGAAGCTGCGATTCTTCTTTTCCGCTGTGTGGCACGTACCGGTGCTGTCTTAACTATGGGCGTGTGTGTACCAGAGCTTCAGGTTACAAATCCTGAGGCGCTGATTGGCCCACCGAGAAGGAATGAAGGCTAACTTTGGGAACCAGAAACATTTGTATATGCTTGATCGGTTTGGGACCGGTTTGGTCCCCGCACAAGGGCCGAAAATCTCAAGGGGATCTGCCAGATCCATACGGTACCTCTAGTGTTGAGCGCTACTGATTTCGAGGCCTTGAATCTGAGGCACACCTATCGATGTCTTGTTTGGCGCTAACCAACGCTGAGCAGCGCTACTGCCCAGCAAGTGTGCGGGCAGATATCAATGCATACAAAGCAGTGCATCCGGTGTACTGTGTATGCTTCAGATGTCTGCATCCCAGCGGGCACCCGCTAATACCCTGCCCCATTATTCTGCTGCCCGTCTCCCCAGGATGAGGCAAGGCGGGAGGGGGGACAGAAGCCGGGTAAGCTCCACGGCTGGAAAGGGCGCGGTCACGGGCCCTGACATAACACGGTAAGGGCCACACAGCCCATCGCCTCTCTTCGCGCCCTCGAACGTGCACAGAAAATTTTGAAGAAAAATTTGCGGGCGGCTAAGACCTCAGTAGTCTCTTTCTCTCCAGGAATTTATCCCAAACCCGCCCGGCTTCAGCACTCCAAACGACTCTCACTTTGTCAGAGGACTTGAACAGTATCACAGGAAACACGAGGTAGCATTTTCACACGTTCCGCGACGTTATTATTGCACCCCTGATTACCAGTAACTTTCAACTCTACACTTGATCAAGTTGTTTCACACTTTACAAAAAGAACCAAAAAAATCAGAAAACCTTTACAAAAACACCATTTTAATCTAATCAGCAAGATGTCTACCGATCAAGTTGAGAAGACAACCCAGGAGTTGGAGAACCTGTCCGTCAAGGAAGAGACCCCAGTTTCCACAGAAACCACCGCTGAAGAGGCCCCAGCTGCCTCTTCCCAGGCGATTGGAGGTGCCTCCCTTTACGTTGGTGAGTTGGAGCCAACTGTCAACGAGGCCCTCTTGTTTGAGATCTTCTCTCCAATCGGTCAGGTTTCCTCCATCCGTGTCTGCCGTAATGCTTTGACCAAGGCCTCCCTTGGCTACGCTTACGTCAACTTCCACAACGTTAAGGACGGTGAGAAGGCCATGGAGGAGTTGAACTACACTCCGATCAAGGGTCAGCCAATCAGAATCATGTGGTCTCAGCGTGATCCATCTCTGAGAAGATCTGGTGCTGGTAACATCTTCATCAAGAACTTGGATCCAGCCATTGACAACAAGGCTCTCCACGACACATTCTCTGCCTTTGGAAAGATTTTGTCCTCTAAGGTTGCCACTGATCACGATGGAAACTCTAGAGGTTTCGGTTTCGTCCACTATGAGACTGCTGAAGCTGCTAGAGAGGCCATTGAGAACGTCAACGGTATGATGTTGAACGGTCAGGAGGTGTTTGTTGGTCCACACATCCCAAGAGAGGACCGTCAGTCTAAGTTGCAGGAGATCATCAACAACTTCACCAACGTTTACGCTAAGAACATTGATGTCGATGCTTCGGAGGAGGAAGTCGAAGAATTGTTCAA
Organism: Petasospora japonica; assembly: GCA_030557175.1. Taxonomy (NCBI): domain Eukaryota; kingdom Fungi; phylum Ascomycota; class Saccharomycetes; order Phaffomycetales; family Wickerhamomycetaceae; genus Petasospora; species Petasospora japonica. Next base: position 15,231 of record JAKTVL010000073.1, read on the forward strand.
GAACATTGGTGACATCACTTCCTTCAAGTTGGAAAAGGACCAGGAGGGTAAGTCCAGAGGTTTCTGTTTCGTTAACTTTGAGTCTCACGAATCCGCTGCTAAGGCCATTGAGGAGTTGAACGACAAGGAGTTCAAGGGTAAGAAGCTCTACGTTGGTCGTGCCCAGAAGAAGTCTGAGCGTCAAGAGCAGCTTAAGAAGCAGCACGAGGCTCAGAGACTTGAGAAGTTGTCCAAGTCCCAGGGTGTTAACTTGTTCATTAAGAACCTTGATGACTCCATCGATGACGAGAAGCTCCGTGAGGAATTCTCTCCATTCGGTACCATCACCTCTGCTAAGGTTATGACCGATGAGACCGGTAAGTCCAAGGGTTTCGGTTTCGTTGCATTCTCTTCACCAGATGAAGCTTCAAAGGCTATTTCTGAGATGAATCAGCACATGCTTGCCAACAAGCCATTGTATGTTGGTCTTGCTCAGAGAAAGGAGGTCAGACGTTCCCAGTTGGAGCAGCATATCCAGGCCAGAAACCAATTGAGATTGCAGCAGGCCGCTTCCGGTATGCCAGGTCAGTTCATTCCACCAATGTTCTACGGTCAGCAACCAGGCTTCTTGCCACCAGGTGCTCGTGCTCCAATTCCAAACCCACAGTTCATGATCCCACAGGGCCCAAGACCAGGTCAGGGTATCCCACCACAGGGTCAATGGGGTCGTCAGATCCCAGGTCAGCCACTGTACGGCGTCCCACCATTCCAGGAGTTCCCAGGTGGTAGAAACGGTCAGCGTGGCTTCTACAACGGCCAGCGTGGTAACAACAGACCAAGAAACCAGCGTGAGGAGGGTGCTTCCAACCTTGCTAACTTGGCTCAGGTCTTGCCACAGTACCCAGAGGCCCAGCAAAAGAGAATGCTCGGTGAAGAGTTGTATCCAAAGGTTATTGCTACTGGTAAGGCTCAGGATGCTGAGTCTGCTGGTAAGATTACTGGTATGATGTTGGACTTGTCAGTTGAAGAGATCTTGGCCCTTTTGGGTGATGACGCTTTGTTCAAGCAGCACTTTGATGACGCTTACGAGGCTTACGAAGAGTTCAAGAAGGAGCAGCCTGCTGAGGAGGCACCAGCTGAGGCTTCTGCTTAAGCGGCGCTACTTCCCGATGTTCTTTTTTGGTTTCGATTTTTTTGTAATGATGTGAAGACAATGAGGCAACCATTGTTGGAATGTTACGGCTGGGTTTATTAATATTTTGAAATGCGTAGACTTATATTAACTGTTAAATATTTGCTTGGATAAACAATAACAACATCTTTGACGTGAAAGTGATCTGTGATGCGGGCCGGCGTTTTTAAGTCGTCGGTTCCTGGATAATCTGTTCAACCTCGTCAATCTCATCCTTGGACATCTGCGCCCTTCTCTTCGCTACAACCTCAGGCTTGAGCTCTAAGGCTTGCATTTCTCTGAAACTAACTTTAAGCTTCTTTTGCTTCGGTGTGCCATCATCGTTGAGTTCTGGTGGCGTGTACTTGATGAGCTGGAAGTCTTTGGTTAAATAATACGTGATCCCAAGACCAAAGAGCAGACCAAGAGAGCCAAAAATCACACGACCAAAGACCGTAGGCTGGCGAGAGACCATTTATGACTATTTCTTGTGGGGTTGCCTGGCGTTTCCTGTTGGTGAATGCTTGGGCTATTCTTGAGTCTGTTCTGATGTGTGGGGTGGTTTTGTCCGCGGGCAGAGACTCGCAGAAGCGCGGTTCCGGGCAGTAGCCCAAACCAGTAAAATATCCGGCTCTCTAGATTTGTACTGCCTTTGGACCTGAAAGTTTTACTACAGTGATCACCCTTATCCGTGAACTCTCACCTCAGGGGTTGCTAGACACACAAGATACTGGTGTAAACGTTTTCTCCCCTCCTTGCCAAGCGATAGCATTGAAGCAAGCGTGTAACCAACCCACAATGGCCCGTTTTTCCAAGTTCAACTCTAGGCGTTCCACTGTCTACTCCACAAAAGGTGTTGTGGCATCCACACAGCCGCTTGCTAATACTGCTGGCCTCAAGATTTTAGAGCTTGGTGGAAATGCAATTGATGCGGCAGTGGCTGTATCTGCAGCCCTTTGTGTCACAGAACAGGGATCCACTGATATCGGTGGTGACGCCTTCTGTCTCTTCTACAACAGTAAGCAGAAGACTGTGGAGGGAATCAACGGTTGTGGTAGATCTGCTTCTAAGATTTCTATTGACTTGATTGAGGAAAAGTACCCAGACCATGTAAAGAATAACAGACTCCTTGAAACATCTGTTTTGACTGTCAATGTACCAGGGGCCATTGCTGCTTGGTATGACGCTGTGGAGAAGTGGGGTTCTGGTAAAGTCACGTGGGAACAGATCTTACAACCGGCAATTGAGCTCGCTGATGAGGGCTTCCCAATATCTGAGATAAGTCGTTCAATCTATGAGGCCCATGAGAAGATTCTGGTCGATGTGAACAAGCACCATGGGGAGAAGTTTTTAAAGGAACAGCTCGCTGTGATCTTGCCAAATGAGGGATTTACTGCCCCAAAGAAGGGTCAATTCGTACAGAACAAGGGTTTAGCAAACTCTCTTAAGGTTATTGCTAAAGGTGGAAAAGATGCTTTTTACAAGGGAGAAATTGCAGATTCTATCGTTAAGGAGATCGAGTGCCGTGGTGGTGTGTTGTCAAAAGAGGATCTTGCTAACCACACGTCTACATTTGTGCAACCAGTTTCATATGATTTGCTGGGAAAGAAACTTTGGGAAATCCCTCCAAATGGATCGGGAATCATTGCCTTGCTGGCTCTTGGTTTGATCAAGTCTCTGGATGCAAATGGTGTTATAAACCTTAAGGAGTTGAAACACAACTCCGTGGAATATCTCCACCTAATCATCGAAGTGCTCAAGATCAGCTTCAAGGACTCTGAAGAGTATGTCTTTGATCACGAGCACATTTTGAAGAACTACGGCTTTGATCACAAGGAAGATCTCAAGAAGCTTTTACACTCTGCTTACTTTGACGAACGTTCGAAGATCTTCACTAAAGATGCCCCACTAAAGAACACCGACTTGAAAGTGGGCCAACTTCCAAACGAAATCTTCCAGTGCGACACGGTTTATTTTAGTGTTTCAGACAGTGAAGGTAACGCTGCCTCATTCATTAACTCTGTCTTCTATAACTTCGGATCTTCTATACTTGTCCCGGATCGTGGGTTCTTCCTCCAGAATAGAGGTCTCAACTTTTCTTTGGACAAAGACAGTAAAAATCATATTGCTGGTTCTAAAAGACCATATCACACCATCATTCCCGGTATGATCACTGCACCAACAGCAGATGGTAAAGATGATCTATATGCAGCGTACGGTATTCAAGGTGGATTCAACCAGCCCCAGGCTCACGTCCAAGTGTACCTCAACATGATCCTGTTTGGGCTGGACCCACAGGAAGCCCTAGATGCTCCAAGAATCTCCATGATTCCACACCCTGACTTCAAGAGTACCGATCAAGGCAAAGGTTCTCATGGACCTGTTTCTACTGCTGTCACACTTGTCAATGTTGAAGACGGTGTTCCTGAAGATGTCGTTGAAGGTTTGAAGAAGCTGGGCCATGACATCAAGGTTGTTACAAATAAGGAAAGAAAGGTCTTCGGGAGAGGCCAGATTATCAGAAAGGAGCAGGGCGATAGACTTATATACGCTGCCGGATCTGATCAACGTGGAGATGGTGCAGCAGTTCCTTTCTTCTAAACTATAATGATCACCTTACATATCGTAAAATAACCAGAGTAGCGCACCAAAGAAGAAGGAGAATTGGGTAGTGCCCTTACCGAACCCTGTTACGCACCTGTCTCACACCTTGCTGTAGTTTCCAAAAAAAAAGTGGAACTCCCCATAGGGGGCTCGAACCCCTGACATTTCGGTTTCCTGCTAGATCTAATATCGTAAAAGCCGAACGCTCTACCGACTGAGCTAACAGGGACGAGTTCCATGCTGGAGATTCCAGAATGTAGAGGCATAGAGGTACGCAGACAGACCCACCATGTCATGCACTCGGACTTAATGGTTAGTTATTCCATTAATAGCTACTCTGAGAGTTGAAAACCATATATGTATAAGCAAATCTTTATAAATTCACTGTATTTTGAACTAGTAATCCCTTTCAACAAGGGCCCTGCTTCTTATACAGGAGGGTAGCGAGACTTACTTTGTAAGCAGTAAAAATCTTCCATATATGTCCACTGTGATGTGGTTTCTGTTAGAATTATATTTTGATTTAATATCCCTGATTTGTGACTAAAGCTGTGGGTATGATGTGTGAATTTATCCTGCAATAGAGGCACTCAGACCTTGCGACGCAAGTTGTTCCCTGACAACAAATATCTCGTCAGAATCCAGAAGATGGCGGAACATGCCTCTATCACACCACAAAATATTATCATTTTATCATACCCAGATCCTTCCCCAATGATGGCACCACCGATGGGCAAGGCCACAAGGTTTGCGAAGGCGACCAGGAAGTACACACTTCCATACCTCTTACCAAAGTCCTCAGTTTTACTAATTTGCCCACAACAAACCGGGGTTAATGACAGAGTAGAGCTGGAGAAGAAACCAAAAAGACCAGCAAATATGTACATGCTGTGAAGTGATTTACCAAATGGCAACCACACGACGAGAATCAAGATTGTGCAAACGGTAGAACATACACACATGACGTTCATGTTCCCATAACGATCAGCAACATAGTTTGGAATATAACGACCTGCAATACCCACCGCATTACATACGATGGTCACCAGGAAAGCCGATGATTCAGAGTATCCCTGGTGCAGTGTATAGGAGGACAAGTATGTGGTAGACAGTACCAGGCAAAACTCCGAGAGAATGATGGCTATAGCTAGGCAGAGATAAACTCTGTCAACTAGAAGATCCTTCAATACAATTGAGTTCCTGAGGATATCAATTCGTTTGTGGTCCAAATCAAGCTTCTTCGTGATCCGGTGCTTGACCAGTAGGCAACCGATTCCTAATAAGAACACACTAATGAAAGCGAGTACTCTCATGGTCCAAATGTAACCAATCTTTGGATAAAGTGCTCGAAGCAACAGGGGCCAAGCCACACCACCAAGACTTCCACTGATAGAACAGACGCCAAGTGCAGTGGCTCTTCTCTTCAAAAAGAAATGAGAAACAGATGATATGCAGCAATTCATTAAGAAACTCGTTCCAACACCAGTAACAACGCCGAAAGCCAGTACAAACTGATAGACCCTTGTGCAATTAGCAGACGCAAGTAACCCAACAAATATTAGTACAGAACCCAAATACATTGGGATTCTTGCACCTTTGAAATCAAATATTGGGCCAGCATAGATACCACCACCAAATGCAAAGAAGAAGAATACTGAGAATACCCAGGCAACTGATGTGGCAGAAGAGTCAATCAAGATGTGCTCAGCTATATATGTCTGTATGACACCCACAGTGTTCATTATACCAAAGGTAACCGATAACGCGGAGAAGGATCCTAAAACTACCAAATATGCCTCCAATCCGCCCTCAGGAAAATCGTCTCTCTCTTGTGAATGCGAAGACTCGGATTGAATAGCCGGGCCGGAATCTTGATCATTGGCAAAGGTGTATGTTCTCATTGACACATGCTTCTCCAAAGTCGAACTTGCACCAATATCAACGTGTTGATGTGTAGTGAGCGCCAGATCTGTTATATCAATGTCTGCCTTGGCTTTGCGTGCCTCCGTTGCTGGGTGGAGGTTTTGATGGAGGGTGATGAGCTTGATCTCTTGAGCCATTATGTGAACCGTTGGTCTGTGTAAAGTTCAATGTAGTAAGAAAGTAGCCAATTTAACAATTAATATTCAGCTGCAATTATAATTAATAACGTTCAGACTTCAAGAAAAACACAGTAATGCTTTCGAATACTTTCATTGGGCACTATTACAGGATTAGCTCGCAGCAAGTTGAGGAGAGCTGCAGAGGCACTTTGTGAGATCTATGGGGGATAATGAATGGACAGATATGAAAGCGCCGCTGCCAACGAAAAACCTGAATAGCCTAACCAGTAAATAAACAGTACAAAGGGATGAGTAAGGATAGAAACAAACAATAAATTTGCAAGGCTTGTCATTTCTGACTTCTCCATTATCGGAGACGGAGCTCGGATTCCGTCAAGCCCGTCTCTAGGAGGAAAGATTCCGCGCTCATCGATGGTCCTCTGCATATAGAGGGTCTTACTCTATTGCTTGGTCTCTTTTCAAAGCACTCGAGAGAGAAGGTGAAATAAACCCAGTGCCACAATTAAATTCTGAGATAATATCTCAGCTCACTTGAAGTGTTATTTCTAAATTGTTGAGGGCCTGGAGGAGAGTCTGTGCCGATTATCTGCATTGCTCATGCCTAACTTTGTGACCACTCGCCGGCTGAAAGATACCTCTTCTACAACTAAAATAAAAATGCCAACTCTCTTATGCTGTGGAAGTGATATGAGTACGGCGAGCAACATGCGCAACTATAATTAATGGAACAAAGCCCCAGAATACTGAGCGTATTCTCCAAGTAGTTCGATAAGCTACAGAGAAGCAGCTTAGAGCGTTGCCAGAACTCGGTTGCAGAATTTAGCAGCTGTTTCTTGAGGTTCAATCTCTCGAGCCATGCGAAGATTCTCCATGGATACACTTGTAGATCATTACCAACGTCTTCATTCCTCTTTTGTATCCCATGGGAGGTTTTCCTAATAGAGGGCGATGGGCCTACTCTCCGTGGCGGATACGAACATCAAGGATGGCGTCTTCACATTAGCTTCAATCAAGGCACAAAGCTGAATAAGGGTGTAATATGGCTTCTGGCAGAGGAGGAAGAGTAAGTAAGGTGTGTGGTTTTGCGAAACGGAAATTGGCACCAGATTCGAGTTTGACATCGCGTTCTCTCATTGCCAAGAGAAAGTTCCAGGCTCGTTCCCCAGAAAGCTTTGTCATGACAACTATGATTTACTCTACACACCATAATGACGGTGGGAGAGCAAGCACTATGGGTACTGGGATATGGATCTTTGATCTTCAAGCCACCTCCACACGCGAAATATGTCGTCCCAGGTGTCATACGCGGCTACGCCCGTCGGTTCTGGCAATCTTCGTCCGACCATAGGGGAACACCGGAAAAGAAAGGACGCGTCGTGACTCTAGTATCGTACAAGGATATCATCGAGCGAGAGGAGTTTGTGAAGGACGTCCGCGCGTATACGACGAAACTACCGCACGATTTCTCAGAAGACGATTTGAGGGTTTGGGCGTGTGCTTATTACATCCCGGCAAGCCATGCCAAAGAGGTGAGAGAGTATTTGGATGAGCGAGAGCAAGACGGCTACACCTTCCACAAAATACCATTTGAGATACATCATGACCCTGAAGTGGCGTTCGATGAGGAATTACAGACCGCTGTGAACGATCTACCTGTGGATACCAGAACTGGGAAGCACATCTTGACCAGCAACGTCTACATTGGCACAATACAAAATGTGAGTTTCATAGGGCCTGAAGACATCAGGGACACCGCGAAGATCATCAGTGAAACAAGAGGGCCAAGTGGGGAAAACTGGGAGTACTTGGAAAGGCTTTATCATTCGTTGCTCCAATTAGATAAGCACGAGAAGGATGAATATTTAGAAGCACTTGTAAACGAGGTCTTGAGATTAAGGGAAGAGACCTCCTGATCTGGTAACTTCGGGCAAAAAAAGGGTGAGAAGCACAATACAACTAAACGACATTCACACCCATAGTGTTGATACGGGCAGGGTTCATACAATAGATAGATCCTCCGGAAATTGGCTATAATTCTTTTTTATATTGCTGTCACAGGCTCGTATACTCGTATGTGTCATCCACTGATAAGGCTGTTTGGAGTAGCACAGCCCATCTATGAAATATGTGGGATAATAACAGATGCATGCTACAAATAGGCATAATGCACATACAGGCATTGCTGACAAAACTAGCAGCGGAGGCCACCCCACATTATAAAACAACTGGAAATAAAATGAGCGGCGATTTCACAAGTAAGGGCAGCTTGTGGCCTTCTGCAAGGTGCGCGCAATAAACTTCCGCATCGGGCAACTTCAGCAAGAGAGACAAAGCTGCAAAAGGGTCCCTTCGACAAAGCAAAAGACGGATTAAAACAAATTGAACTGGTCTTTCTCTTATCACAATAAGGGGAGGTTTTGGGAACATATTCGCACAGACAGTCGTCAGTCATGATCTCAGAGAAAGCCTCCACGGCCCTGGCCACCATAGGCACGGTGTTCTGGTGTGTCCAACTGATCCCACAGATCTGGTACAACTGGCGTCGAAAGAACTGTGAGGGTCTTCCACCGGTCATGATGTTCCTGTGGGCGTTCTGCGGTATCCCATTCTCCATTTACTTTATATCCACAAGAGCTAATATGGTGATGCAGGTCCAGCCGCAGCTGTTCTTTGTCTTTTGCCTGACTACGTGGATCCAGACTTTATACTATCCTCCTACACAGTTGTCCAAGAAAAAGATAATTTTGGTGACAGCGGCATTTATCATCTCAGCAGCTGCACTAGAAGGTGGATTCATTTCCTTTCTCAGACCCCTATACGACAAGGGAACAAAATGGCCAACCCTTATCTTTGGTATCTTTGCATCCGTCTTCCTTGCATTAGGATTAATTCCACCTTACTTCGAACTTGCAAAAAGACAAGGGCGTGTCGTAGGTATCCATTTCTTATTTCTGGCTATTGACATGTCTGGAGCTCTCTTCTCCATGCTCAGTGTCGTCGTTGGGAACATGGATATCATGGGAATTATCCTCTACTGCATCTGCGCAGCAATGGAGATGGGGATCTTTGCAAGTCATTTCATCTGGCTGTGTCGCTTTAGATGGTTTGGAAATGGATCTCCCGATGACGAAGAGAAGTGCATAGAAGAAGACAACCAGTCAGAGACGCATGGAGCCACTGAGAAGGGTGATGACAATGATGTAATTACGAGGGAATCAAGAGCAAGCAATCCCCCCAGCTCACAATCTGCACATGAAACCATCATGGAAGCTGATGCTTTAACGTCGAATTCAGGGACGAAGGAAGAAGCTGGTAATTGATGAAATTTGTTCGTTTTCTGTTTATGCTTAATAAATATATACATATATATATATGTGTGTTCTATACCAACACCGAGCTCGTATCGATACCCAAGTGTGGTCAAATATTCGATAAATAATAGTCTCGATAACAGCGAAGACCAATAAATATCCAATAAATAACCAATAAATACGGCCATCCTTATCGGCCTAATAAATAAAAAACGACATATGAACAATAAATAAAAGGATTATGCCTATGTTAACCACTCAAAGTCCGAGATGAGATTACATCTCGCCAATAGCCAATCTCCCTTTTCGAAGGCCATGGCCAAACATCCGTAGAAATCTCATCATAATCTTCCGGACTTAGATATTTGACGCCATGTTCTCTGATACGCTCACCAACACCATCAGGAACGGAACCTAATAATGCAGCCAAAGTAACCTTGTTTGGAATAAATCTCAGCTTTTCCCAAGCCTCAAAAACCTCTGTTAACTCATACTGATAATTGCATCGACCACAAAGCATGATATAGCTCTTCCATAAGTTCTCAGATGCAATATGCGGCTTGGAATCATTGGGATCCATCTCAACAAACTTCCGAAACTCATGAACAGCAAGTTGAGGCGCTTTTCTATTGTCCCATTTAATACCATTTTTCGTCAAGGATGGAATAATCAAAGAGAGCAGACATTTATCGTTCGGAATGCCATCACAATACTTCTTGACAAGCGCGGTGTATAATGTGTATGCATTTAAGGGATGAATAAGAGACTCGCCATAGAGGACTTCCCCTGCGATGGCCCTCGTGGGTGATGATAACGACTGGAATATGGAGCGCGCGGCATCTGGACCTGAGCTGTATCCATATCCCACATCATTTTGACGGTAAAGTTTCGATAAGAGCGATGCAACTGACGTATTATCAAACTTTGAACCAAATTTCAACATAGTTTCATGATTAACTGGCTTCATAATGGCACCTTGAGAATGTCTAGTAATCTTGCGGAGTTTCTTGTCTTCGAGGAAGGAAGATGACCTTTCATTTGTGAGAATACCCATATCTTGTGATAAACTGAAGAAGAAATCCCAAAGTTCTTGATCGGCTGGAGAACTTTTATTGAAGGAGTCAAAAGTTGCACCCAGTTCATGTTCCGTAGTAGTCAGCTTCAAACGAGTAAGCTTTTCCATCAAATGATCCTGTTCAGTAACTGAATGATTACGTCCCTGTTCAAGGAACTGAAGAGCACGGGAAGGTGAAACTTCACTTAAACTCAACGCCATGCCGAAGTAACCGCCTGTTCCAACATCCTCACCTAGTTCATTGAGGCGGTCAACTAGAATTTTCTGAGAACGAATAACTTGGAAATCGTGCTCTTTAGAATGCAGCTTCCTTACACGCTCACCAAGACAGAACAACAATGAATTAAAGTCATTTGCTGTAAGGTTCTTCTCTTGATTAACAATGGCGGATACAAGAGTTTCCAATTGATTGCATTTGAACATCTTAGTGCCATGAATCAAGCTCTTCAATATCGATATCGATGTATTTTGTGGGTTGCATCTCTTATAAATATCAATCATTAAATCCACTTCGTAGTCTGACTTTGCGGTCCGTTCAAGAATATCCTTCACAATAAACATCGGAAGATTGATCTGTCCCGACAGCGCCATACAAGCGTCAGTCACACCTCCAGCAGTGACACATGAAATCCAGTTAAGAACATCTTTATATCTCTCAGGTCCAAGATGAACCAGGAGTGAGCCTAACGATGCTTGAATGTTTCTCCATAGGTCTGCACTTGCCGTTGAATGAATAGAAATAGTGGAGTCACCATACATGTACAGTGATAAGCACTGTAGTGCCTTTCTTTCAAAATCCGGGTCAGATTGTTTCAATTCTTTAACAAGTCTCATGAGCTTCTCCGGCTTGAATAATTCCGAAGCATGACCAATTTCCTTGTACATATTGTCGGAGAAGTACTTGACAGAGCCAGTCCACTTGTCCTCGGGAAGGCAAGCGTAATGCAGAGAGTGCAGTAACAGACAAAACAAACTCTGAAGCTTGGGTTTTCTTGTGTTTTTGAATCTTCTCTTAGTCAAAGATTTTTGATTGTCTTTGACATTTCTTCGAAAGTCTGATAGTGTATTCATGTTAGCCACGAAATGGTTGAGTTTTCCTCGTGAGAAGTTGTTTAGCTCTAGATGCATAACCTTGTAGTCACACACCGCTATCTGCTCTCGCAACGCTCTATCCTGTTGCAACAACGTCATATGATGTAGTCTGTAATCTCGTGACAGAACCAACGGTGCTAAAGTGGTGGTGACGGCGGTGGAGACTTGCGTGGCTTGTGAAGCACGTCGTGTAGAGTTCCTGCGGCAAACAGGGGCCAGCGCTCGTAGCATCAGGGCTAGCGTCTGGTAGCCAACTATCACCAGCGTATCAGTAGGCTGTCTCCACGGAGAGCTGAAGGCAAAGGTAATTGAGGTCTCTCAGAGGCGTCAAAGAATGGATAAGGGCTGCTGGAGTGCTGGTGTATTGTTATAAAAGTAACCCCACGCTAGTGTCCAAGAGTGCGGGTGAGCTGCCTGCAGCGAACCAGATCGCGGGTTCGCGAACCCGCGAGTAGGGAATCTGAACAGTTAAACCCGAAGCTCTTTCAATCTCTTAGTGGCAAAACATGTAAACATATCATATTTATGGGCTTAGACCAGCTCCAAAGCCTCTAAATATGAGTAGGATACCAAAGGAGTACATAGGTCTCATGCGAGATGCAGTCAATAAAGAGAAGTCCTCCTCGCAAGATCAAAAGCGACCGCTGAAGAGACGTAAGAGGAACAGCAGCAAGACTCCAACTGATGATGCAAGCTCTAGCGCTGCTGCCAACTATGAGCCATTCATGGATGTTTCACAAACTGAAAGCAATAGTATCAGTTCAATATCAGGTCCCAGATACCCTAAAGACCCTGTTGAATTTGTCGATCTCACAAGTGACGCAGATGAGTTATCCAGTGATGTAAGAGGGAATACACCGACACCAGCTGCTTCGAGAGCTGTCTCTATTGACGTTGATGTTGATCAATTGACACCGAAGCCAAACTCCGAGAGATTTGCAACTAAGGATATTGAAGATGAGGAAAGTGATGATGACTTCGATGACGATGAATTTGAAGATGTCGACCTTGACAACGTGAAGCCAAGAGCCTCGTTGATGCTTGCGTCAGATGTTGTGGTTGCTTCTGTCCAGAGAGAGCAAGTTGCGAAGAAGGCAAAAAGAAAGATAAATGTTATATCAAAAGAGGAGCGAGTATACAGAAAGGAATTTCACAGAACATATATTGCTTGTATGATGATTCATGGTTTTATACGAAATCAGTGGTGCAATAATGAAGATATACAGAATATTCTCAAGAGACTGATAACAGTTGCTATTTATGATGAGCTGCATCCTCCACGATCGGTGACAATGCCTCAGATAAGGACACGTAAGTTTCTTGATGGAATTCGGCATTTGATGGAAAAATGGGCCAAGTACTACAAGGTGACATCCAACAAAGGCATCCACAAGCATGACTGGTATGATTGGGGTTCTTTGAAGAGATCACCAACCGACTTTGCAAGATTTAAAAGATGTATTGATAAAGGAAGAGGAAATCGTGATATTGGAGCTCAAGGATTTGTGGCCCTTTTACGTGCGGCTGATGTTCCAGCCAGACTCGTTTTCTCCCTTCAACCACCAGATTTCACCAATAGACAAATCAAGGGTAAGAATACCATTCAAAGCGAAGCAGAACCGACCGAGCCGTTATCACTGAGAGATAAAGTGTTGTCATTGAGAAGGGGAGGTTCTTCAACCCCATCTAAGTCGCGAGCAACACTAGCAGAAATTGAAATGGCGTACCCCGTATTTTGGGTCGAAGCATGGGATATTGTCTCGAAAACATGGTATACAATTGATCCTATAATGATAGAGACAATTGAAGATGTCAAATATAAAAGCAAACTTGAGCCCCCTCTTTCTTATCCATACAATTCTCTCACATATGTCATTGGTTATGATAGAAAAGGTGGGGTACGTGATATCACTAAGAGATATGCTGAGAAGTACTACTCTAAAACAAGGAAGAAACGGATCACAAAAGAGGAGTCCGATGATATATGGTATTCGGGCTTCATTGACGCTCTGAACAGTCGTCCAAGAAATCGGTCTGATGACTACGAAGATGAGTACTTCATCAAACGGGCTGAATTGGAAGGGATGCCTGACAACATTCAAGATTTCAAGGGTCATCCATTCTTTGTATTGGAGTCACAGTTGAAGTCAAACGAGATACTTCATCCAAAAGAGTCATGCGGAATGCTACGAGTAAAAGGCCGCAACGAAGCGATTCAGGTTTACAAGCGCAGAGATGTTCAGTATTTGAGATCACCAAGGGCTTGGTATCAGCGTGGCCGTGTTCTCAAACCTGGTGTTCAACCTTTGAAGACGCGCCAAAAGACATCAATGCAGATAGCAAGAAACCTGTCATTTGATAATGATGATGAAGATAAGGAAGAGAGACTATATGCTGAGTTCCAAACCTTGCTTTATGTTCCCCCTCCGGCAACCGATGGTCTCATTACGAAGAACGCATATGGAAATATTGATGTTTTTGTGCCATCAATGGTTCCAGAGGGCGCAGTACTAATTTCTACACCATTTGCAGAGGATGCAGCAAAGGCCCTTGGTATCGACTATGCTCCAGCTGTTATTGGATTCAAGTTTGAGAGAAGACAGGCTACTCCTAGGATAGGCGGTGTTGTTGTTGGCTCTGACTTTAAAAATGAAATGGGACTAGTGCAAGAGCAGTTAAAAGCAGAGGCGATCGAAAAAGAAAGAGTTTCATTGGAGATAAGAGCTCTAAAGGGATGGAACCTGCTACTGACAAAATTGAGAATCAAACAGAGATTGGACAAGTCACATGGTAAAGTTGAAGAGGACCAAGATTTAAATTCTGACGAAGAGTTCGAGAAACTACAGAGTGAGTACCAAGATTACTGGGATAATGAGGACAGTGATGAGGTAGGCTACGATGGTTCAAGTCCAGGAAATGAGTTCAATGAATCTGAACAGGCTGTCGCAAACGGTGGAGGCGGATTCCTGGTAGAGGACGCCGTTTGGGGTCCTCTAGATGATGAAAGTAAGGGCGACGATGACGAAGATAAGGACGATGTAAATGAAAAATATCTTAGCGATGACGGCGAGCGCTCTGAATTAATCAGTAACGACGCTGCAGTTACCTCAAAAAAAGATACAGGTGCTGGATTTATGATTGATGATATGGATGGCAATCCACTAGAGGATACAGGAGCTGGATTTATAGGTGACAACATGGTCTTTGATAACGCATCAATGGGCGAACTTAATGCAGATTCTGTTCACTCTCGGAGTGACGACGCGTATGCAGTATCTCAAGATCAAGATATCGATGATTATGAAGCTTTCATGGAGGGCTTTGCAAAAGAAGATGAAGACGAGGAATATGATGACAGTGATGAAATTAATAATATTAATGATGACACCTCAGCAGGAAACGAAGAAAACATGGCTGTCATTGGCTCCACTAACACACCGCAAGCTCACAAGGGCCCTTCTAAATCACATTCAAAGCATACGGATAGAGATATAGAAGAGAAATACTTGTCTTCACGTGAAAGCCCTGATCTGCTTGATGCCGTTCAGGCATTGCCACAGAGAGAGCCAGATTTATTGGGTGGAGTCAAATCAGACAGTCAGGAAGAAGCACCTGCCAGGGAGCTTGACCATGATGATCAACTCGAAGAACAATTCAACATGCAGATCGAACTAGAGCGTATGATCAGCGAAGACAGACAAGATGAACAATTTATTGGGGACGATGATTTTGAGTATGAATCAGACTAATGATAGTATAATGTGAAACGTTTACGACTTCTATTTTTAATTCCGTGAGTAATGTAGCTGAGGTAGAAATGGGAAGGTCAACTGCCATCAACCTATCAGCTACAAAAAAGGACCAGAAGCCTCAATCATTATCTTCCGAGCCTTCTTTTCTTTTCTTCTCTATGCTTTCTTTCTCTTTCTTGTTCTTCCAAGTCCTCTTGCTTGGCCCTCTTAGCAGCCAATCTCTCTTCTCTTTCGACGTCTAAGCCTGTGGCCTCCATATCTGAAAGATCATCCTCATAGTCACGATAATCACGTCTTGGCTTACCTCTACTAAACAGGCTCCAAATCTCTTCCTTATCATAGCCAGCGTTTGCATCCTTATTTCGAGACGCTTCCCCATGTTCTTCCTCATCATCATCAACTATGAAATCATCAGAGAGCTCCTCTTCAGAGTCACCGTAATCATCGTCGCGTAAGTTAGAGAGATGTCTTCTTTTCTGCAAGCGTCGATGCTCTGAAACAGCCGTATTTTTCATGTCCAGCTTTGCCTGTAGCTTGGCTGATGGCTTTGCCAATGGTTTAGGTCCTGCAACAGCAATTTTTGGTCTCGGTGGGGCATAGGAGCTAGCTTTACCGGAATGTTCTGTTTTTCTATGCATTTGGGCGTCAGATCTCTGTGGAGGTTGTTTTCTAAGAGTGACGCTCTTGGATTGATAACCTGTTCGCTCTGGTGTCTGACTTACTTCATTAGTTGGTGGTGAGACTGACTTCGATGTTTCTTCAAGCTTCTTGGTTTTCTGCTTAGCAGCTGCCATGAGCTCTGCATAGGATAACTTCTTCGTGGATGCCTTCGTAGCGTGATTTTTTTGCTGTTGATCTTGATACTGTCTCTGGAGCTTGGGGTTTGATGCTCTCTCATTAGCTTTCCTCGTGATAACACCAGTCTCGGACTTTGGTCTTGATGATTGTGGGGTTCTGCGTTTGGTGGCGTTCCCCTTTAACTTCCTTTCTGTCTCTTCCTTTTCCTTCTGGAGCCGACGAGCTTCCTTAAGTCGCTGGACTGCAGGATCCACTGCCCTCGTAGAGAAGTTATCATATGCTGGATCATCTGCACGGTGTGAAGGTGGGCGATTGATTTTGCCTTCTTTGTATCCATATTCAGGTGTGCTTGGTAGTTCAGATGGCGGCGATCCCTTCTTGATCTGCTTGAGCAGAGATGAGAATCCCATAATGAATTAGCGGTACTAAATTTCAGCAACTCAATATAGAGATGCTGGGTCGACCACCGCAAAGAAAACTAAGTGTGTCATATAGTGCCACCACAGGTCTCTAAGTTGAGGTAGCTGACTCCCTCCATGGGTTAAAAATTAAGGATGGTACGGGCACGTAATAGTACGCTCGAAAGGCTGGCTTAGGCGTTACGAGTGTTCAAAATGCGCGTGGAGTGTATCTACAAAATGGCATTTAACAAAACGATGAATTAATGTACATTGATGGGAAGAGACGCCAGCAAAAAAATGGATACTGCCTGTTTGAAGTCTGTGAGAGAACAGTTTTGATTAATCTTTGAAGAACATTATCAATACAGGGCGTTGGTCCTTGCCGCTTAGACAATGAGGTAACGAATTGGGATGTGAATCTGTTACGTAGTTAGTATGGGCTGACGAAAGACAATGAAATGAATTCCAATACAGGGATTGGGGAGGAACTCACAAGCTTGATGGCATACCCGACGACGCCCATCATGATGAAACCAATACCGACAGCTCTAATAATCTTGAGGTACTCTGCGAGAAATAAGGTTAATAACCGGTTTGAAGGAAATGCATGGTAATTAGTAAATATGGATGCATCAATATGATTAATCAGAAGGCGTTGAGATGTCCTGATTACCTGCTCACATCCCCATGTAGAACCTTGCACAAACGACAGTCAACTCACCCTTCTGGTCTGGCTTCGTGCACTTTTTGACAAATGCAGTTCCATCCTTGAAGAACTCGATTGGAACTTCAGTAATTTTCTCCAAACCTTCAGCAGCCATTTTCAAGTTTGTTTGTTTAGTTTGTTTTCTAGCTCCTAGATTGTAGTTCATATGGTGTAGCCTGTGAACTTTTGAACGCTCGACGTGTCGATAAAGTTGTGGTGTCCGGGTGAGAAGTATCCATTCGGCGGGTAACTCGAATCCACACCTGCATATGCAGATCGAACTCTGCACAATCAGTTCCTCATTTCACAGGTTAAAATTAAGTAAAGCCACAGATCGGTCGAGGTCAGTCCCTGAGTTGACCTGTTATTGTCACAGAAATGTCATTTTTTTCTTTGCGAAAGATCAATTGGACTATTATATAAATTGACGTACTGAGGTACCCCAACGACAGGAACCAAATCAATTCCGTCTTCATCTACATAATCCCGGTCCGCGATTAGGATAAAATGGATTTCATTAAGCAGTGAGAGCCACGTTGGACATCCACTGATATTAACACAGGAGATCTGAGATAGGGAAGGGTCTGCATCTCCGGGTGTTTTCTTCACCATTTTGGGAAAAGATCTTGCCACAATGCACAGGGTAGTTGATGTCTTGATAAAAAAAGGAGCCATCTTCTAAAGTTCTACTGTGGATTTTAAATATTTTATATTATGCAATGTTCATTAGTGTACTGTAATGCGTGTACGATCAATCGAAACCCTTCCAGTCGTCCTCATCGACCTCAGACTGTTCATTCTCCTCCTCTTGTTCTTCTTCGTCGTTAGCAAGACCCCATTTCTTTATTCTCTCATCTTGTAGAAGGTCCTCTTTAATTTTTTCCCTAAGTGTTTTTAGCAGTGCTTCTTTGCTAAGTGTTACAAATGGCTTCATGAGTTGCTCCAAAGGCGTCTTTTCGACAATCTCCTTTCTCTTTTCTTCATCTTCCTCATCTTCTTCATCTTCCTGAATCTCTTCAAACATAACCCTTTCCAATTCATCAGCATAAATGTCAATCAAATGGAATGGAATCCCATTTGGGACTCTTTGGTCTCCACTTAATGGGGATTTTGACAATGATGATACAAATCCACTCACAAGGTCATCATCCCATTCACTTTGTCTGAGTCTTTTCACTTGGAAGAACAGCACCCTTCTTACGAGTAAAAGGAACTTGTCAATTCGATGGTGATCAATGCCCATCCACTCTCTTGCCATCACGACCCAAAATGCCAAGGCAAAATTTGTATAATTTTGATCTGGAATGATCATGTACAGCTCACCCAAATCAGCAGCGAGTCTTTGCTGTGGACGTGGACGATCGGAGAACCACATCGAATAGAAAAGACCCTTCCACAGCTTTTCGAATTCGATTAGTGGCATATCACGAGGACGTGAAAGAAATTTCTTCAAAGATTCCAAAGCTGCAGTTCTGGTAGGACGATCTGGGGTATTTTTGTTAGTACATATTGTTCTTGTAAACCTTGAAAACCACACCCCCCACATGGTATTAAAGACGCACCATTAGCAGCAAGCTTTTTCACAAACGCAGATGTCTGTAAATTACTCATTACGAAATTATTTGGGTAATTTGATTATGATCTGGTTCGATTGGTTACAATGCAAAAGAGCACTAATACATGGAGAGTCTCGAAAATTTTTAGAGGGAGCGCGATGAGCACGGTAGGAGCCACGACTATCGCGAATGTGCTCTATGTAACAAGCTGACATTAGTTTTGCCATCGGTGAAGCTCTCTGCTGTTCTTAGCACACGGATCAAAGAGTTCTGAGCAATTTTTTGGTATCAGGATTGCATTAGATGTCTGCACAGAACCCCCATATCCCAAAGTATATTAAGGATGCACCGTGGTATGCCGAGAAGGCGCTTGATTCGGACGACTATCTCGCACATCATCGTTCTGGAAAAGAAACACAGCCAAATAATGAGCCTCGGATCGGAGCTGGGATCAAAGATGACTTTATAGCCAGTGAGCCCATAGCTGTGGAGTTCAAGAGGAGAAAAGGCAAGAAGAAAGGAAGATGTGCCAACTGCGGCTCAAACGACCACGATAAGAGAGACTGTCTTGAACGACCTCGTTCAAAAAGAAGCGCACATGATGATGTGTCTGTGAGTGAGGGTAAAGGCAAGAGAAATGAAGATGTTGATTACGATGGGAAAAGAGACCGCTGGTTCGGTTATAATCCAGAAGAATATGTTGATTTTGCCAAGAAGTGGGAGCAAAGACATGAACTGGGCCAGGGCCATAAGGATGATGAGAGAGAATTTGACACTGATGAGGAGATTGAGCTAAAAGAACTTGGTCTTTGGGACGAGAGGCTCAAGGATGATGTTAAGAAGGCAGACGGAGAAAAAATTGTACGATTAAGAGAGGACCGCGCCGTTTATTTGGAGAATATTAGAGACGAGAGTGTTTCGTACGATCCAAAGTCGCGCACTATGAGAGACGATGCCACAGGGTATTACAACGAGGACAATCGATTTGTTCGCCATCTAACTGGAGAGGCCCGTGAATTTGAGGATACTAAGAAATTTGCTTGGGATGAGGAAAAGAGAGGACTTGGAAACGACAATTTTGTGGCGAACCCAACGTTGGCTGACCGCAAGATCAAGGAGCTGAGCACCGAGGCCAAAGCCAAACGTGCAAAGCTTAAAAAGTCCCTTCTAGATACCTACGGTGAAGACGAAGGGACAGGTTCTGTACCCGACCCTGATGACGAGGATGTGGTTAGGTCACAATACGAGGAGGATGTTCTCCTGGGAAACCATACAAGCGTTTGGGGAAGCTACTATGAAAATGGCCGTTGGGGGTATCGATGCTGCAAAAGATTAGACAAGAATAGCGTTTGTATATGACTTGATTGCACACTTTGAGATAGCCCGTGAGTAAAGTAAACACCCATGCGTCACAGACACAACAGCGTTGAGCTGTTGCCGTTTGCCAAAGACCTACCTACCTTCTTTTCGACTCTCACACGGCTAGCTCCGAAAACGTGGGCTCAAAGTTGGACAGGTACCGGGACGCAGACGTACACAAAACATATTGGCGAGAGGGCGGGGCACCCACCCACCAAGCCCCCGGTGAGCCCTGCCTATCCCTATGACACATTTCTTCACAAAACCAAAAGGTTTGTCACGGCCCATTGTTCAGATTGACCTCACGTCCCTCGGCGCAGCCGCTTGGCGGAGCCAAAATCTCTGGGCACCTATAGTGTCTGGGGCAGGGAACAGTTTGGCCCAGCAGCCACGTCGGCCGCCCCACGTCCCGCTTCCCACATTATTAATGCCGGCTATGAGCACGCCCCCGTGCAATTGGCCCCAAGGCCGGAGTCAAGCCCCAGCAGATCCCCCCCCCCCCGCAGAAGACAACGACGTGGCCTGGTGGCGCGCTACACCTCCCTTCCGCAGCTCCCTGGGCCGCACTGGACTCAAGCGCGCCGCTAGTGTGGGCTCGGCTGGCTCTTCTCTTATCACCACTACCCCGGATAGCGCGACTGTCCTCTGTACAGCCAAGCCGATGCCAAGGGCACCACAGTGCTCCGCCCGCTACTCCTCCAGAGACACGGCCGTGTCGATGAAGGGCCGTTGGACAGGCAGTGTGGTGCCCTGGGCACACCAACGCAGGGCGGCCAGGTGTCGTGTGCCTGACTGCCCTGTTTGTGCTCGCTCTGTCGTGCACTGCATCTGCGCCGTTCCCTGCGTAACTGCCTAGCACGTGGGCTTCCGTGTGCTTCCTACACCAGGCAAGAGAGGACACTGTTCGTCGTATGCAGGAGACCAGATCTCTCGATCTGCACCCGTCTTACCAGGCTCTGGCAACCGGGACGTCTTGTGCGAAGACCGGCTGCCGAATAGCGAAGGCCTCTAGGCGGTCCTTGGAGAACGTCGTCTTGGCCAGCTGACAAAGTTGGGCGCAGGTTCGCTAGCAGCAGCGCTTAGCGGCGAGTGGAGCTGGCAGCCTACCCCACGCATTGCGCACTGGGCCTAGTGCCACGGCGCTGAAGACCAGAGACTGTCCACTCATTGGTTGTATTTCGGCTTCGTGATTCCCCAACATTGCAAATACACCGCTGTAAGAGCGGGCTCAGAGCCTGGGTGTGTGCCGTGTGGCGCGTACCGTGTCTGGCGGGCGCTGCCGCTGCTGCACCTCGCAAATCAGAGGAGCATCGTCTCGAGCTTTGGCCATAAGTGTTGTCCGCCATTGTGGGCAGAGTATTTATAAGCCCATATCTGCACTTCCCTACATCTTTTATCCCCCTCTCTCTGAGCGAGTTCAGCCACACAGACACGGCACAAACCCCCATCCGCACCCTTCAGCGGAAGCACCCGCCTGTGTCTGCCTTTTACCAGCCAACCCCTCGCCGCCCGCCAGCCAACCAAAAAAGCAGCCTTATCGGGAACTATGAAGTTTGGCACGCAGCTCAAGTCCAAGTCTGTGCCTGAGTGGAGGAGCTACAACATTGACTATAACGATCTGAAGCGCCGTATCCGAATCACTACGGAGGGCAAAACCGCCAATTCTGCCTTTATCAAGGACTTGCACAATGCCTTCATTGAGCAGATTGATATGGTGAACTTATTCCTCCTTTCAAAAGTTGGAGAAGTGAAGCGTCGTATCGTTTACGTGGAGAATATGGTGGAACAACTGGAAAGCCAGGATAATACGGACCAGGAATACACAGAGAATAAGATTGATGAGGAGCTTGAAAGAAACTTAGGTGCCCTTTCATCGGATCTGCAGAAACTATCGAGGTTTATTGTTTTGCAAAAGACTGGTCTACGCAAGCTGCTTAAAAAGTATACAAAATGGTCAGGCGATGGTGGACAATTGAACTCTGCCATTAACAAGTACTTGATCAAGAATACAAACTCTTTTATCTACATTGACCTTACGGGATTCTACCTGGAATTGGCTCTAATTTATGACTTACTCCGAGCAAAGCAGGCCCCGAGTGCTGGCCTCCCAGGTTCTGCTAACACTACCCCAACAAGAAACAGAAGGGCTTCTTATGCCGATCCTGTCCAAAACCTGAGAATGAATGAAATCTTTGACTTTGAGAGTATAAAGAATGGTGCAAGCAAGGAGCTTTTTCTGGTTCACTATGATAACATTACAGAGCTCAAGTTGTTCCTTTTGGCACATTTTTACTGTATTGATGAAACAGTAAGGCTTGAAAGAAAGACTCTGCAGGTGCAGAGAAAGAAGTCAAGTATTTCGTTTCGAGAATTGATCAAAAGACTTGCTTCCTCCGATGATGTTGCAAAGAAACAAGACGACCAAACTGTGGACGCTGGAAGTGACCATGGTGATGATAACGATGAAAGATCACGAGATATATATAGGTCTAATTCGATCTACTTGAATGACTCTGATGATTTG
This sequence comes from Petasospora japonica, assembly GCA_030557175.1. NCBI lineage: Eukaryota > Fungi > Ascomycota > Saccharomycetes > Phaffomycetales > Wickerhamomycetaceae > Petasospora > Petasospora japonica. The sequence goes on from JAKTVL010000073.1 coordinate 37,622, forward strand.
GCAAATCTCGGTGAGATGACACTTCTATACTTGGATGACCCAAAGCATTTGCAGTCCATTTCCAACGAGGCCGACCCCGGCATGTTTCTAACCGACTCGCTGCATGATGACCGAACCCTGCTCATCTCCGCTATTGGCGGGTTGAGAAAGGCATCAAATGTTGTTCTGCATGATGATTCGTTCATTATTGACCTGTTGAAAAGTGCTTCAGCTGATGAGAAGTACGAGAGTTTTGCATCTCGCCACTCCAGTTTCATTTCCGAACTTGACTCGCTTGAGAAGATCTCCATTGAGTGGATATTTTCTGGGCATATCAAACCTCTTGTAAAGGCAAAATGCAACAGAACACGCTTCGCTGTAAGCAGATTACATGATAAGGCCAAATTTCAGTGTTGGATTACATTGTCCTCCAACATCAAGTTCTCATCCACCAACCTCACATCTGCCACGTGGTCGGCTGAGAATGAGTCCTCAGCAACATCTTTCCCATATGCAACGCTTGAAGTGCGGTACAACAGAGGTAGTAATACCACCAAATCCCCACCAGAGCTTTTGAAACTTATGGAATCTCATTTGATTTACAAAATCGATTCAACTCTTAACGCTCTTACTTATGATCTTTACTGCAGCAAATCTCTCAGTTTTGAGCCCTCATGGGCCAAATTTTTTGGAGACTCGCCGCTTGATATTCGTAAAAATCCACCAAAAGCACCACGGCGTCCTAAATCTTCCTTAAAATCCTCCAATAGAGCTCAAAGTGCCATTTCACTCTCCGGTGTCTCTGATTCATCCTTAGACAAGCAACAAGGAAGTGTTTCTGAGTCTTCCCAATTCCGATATTGGAATGAATTTGACAACGGATCTGAAGGTGAAGACAACGCTGCTTTCTTTGTGGATGTAGACGATGGTGACGATAATTTCTTTTCTCCAGCCACTATGGAATACTTTTACAAGATTTCCAATAGTATTGTCACTTTTATTCATGATACTTTACCATCTTTCTTTGACCATGAGGACTCGGAGAATCTTTTAAATTCTCGGACAGCCACTTATGGCTCCACTCCTCTTGTGAATGCTTCCGGTAGTGGAGTAAGAGCTCGCAGTGCAGATTCTGATGTTGAATCTCTTGGCGGACATGAAGATTCTAGGTATGCAGCTGATGTCTTCCGTTCTTTTCTTGCGCTTGCTCTTTCAACATTTGGTATTGTTCTTGTTGCATTAGCATTAGGTGTTAGTGCCTCTCTACTGCAATTTGGTGAAGCTTATGTAAATCCAATTGTCATTCTGTTATTGGTTGTTGGATTTTTCTCTAGTCTATCCATGTCTGTCGTTTCCGTTGGTCTGATAATGGCCGTTGATGACGAACACAGAAGGGTTTGGCAAACAGCTTACGTCTGGCTTTCTTTCTTTATTATTACGATACTCACAGTTATGGGAACAGTCAGCCTATTCGGTTTATGAAAGTCATGAATTTTTAATTAATATATTCTTTATAGAATGAATGTATCTTAGACTAAAGTTGGAATCCAAATCTCTTTTGCACCCACTGTGCGCCATGTTCATCATAATCGGCCCTTGTAACGCGGACATTCTTATAGAGGTCATTCTCACTGAACCTCTGGGCACACTCCCAGCCGTAGGTTGTCGGATTTGGCGGTTTCCCGATTCTAACTTCCCATTCAACTGGTAGAACAATCTTGAGCTCTTTCAAGAGTCGCTGTTCAAAATTCTTCAGGTTGAAGTTTCCGCCCATGACAATTATATTAGAAACAAGGAGGGGGCGGATAACCTCTGGGAGGGAATAGACACAGTCAACTATAGTTTCGATAATACCAGGCTTATTCATGACGTCCACGATCTCAGGATGGAAGATGGTCTCAGGAACGCTAAACCTCTCATCGTACAGCTTCAGCACTTGCTGTTCTTGTGGTTTGTATTTGGCCCTTAGTTCAGGTGTCAAAACGTACCCGTGGGTTGTAGTATTGAAGTCCGGGAGGACGTATTCCACCACGTTCTCCTTTGCTCTCTCTTTCATATCTCTCAAGCTTCTGTTGTAATCGAGTGTAACAAAACATGATGCCTCCTTAATATTGTTCACTAGTACTGTTTCTTCAGTCACATTGTAATGTCTAAATGACACCTTCTCTCTCATCACGCCAGACAAAAAGCGGCCACCAATCTCAAGTTTCCTCACACCACGCCAGTACACCATACCTTTTACCATGGGTATAATCCAAGTTGCATTAAACCCTGAATCAATCACCAACTGATAGTCAGAATAATTTTGAACCATGCTGATGTCATTCTTCACTTTTGGTTCATAAAGTTCTTCATTTCTCTCAAAATTCCAGACAGCAAAGGACCCAATTGGTGCCTTGTACAGCGATTGAAAGCCATATTCCTCAAATACAATTTGGTCAGAATTCAATGAAAGGTTGGGTAGCATGAACGGAGTCTCACTCATTATGAGATCCACTGTAGTTGTGTCAATATTGAGCCCAACATCTTGCCCTGAGAAACAGTAATCCCAAATCAGTCTTTCCGTCTCCCAACTTGTTAAATGACCCTTCTCAATAGGCCTTTTGAATACGATACCAGAGATATCATTCACCGTGTTTATCTGGTTTGCTATCAGTAGGCGCTTGTCTTTCGTACGACAGATGGAATTTTGGACGTGTTTCACAGCGTCAATGTCAGTATCGCTGGTACCAATCTTGATCTCATATGACCCATTATCTATGATCAGTGTACACGACATTAGTCTGAGCTGCTATCTGAAGTGAAGTATTCTGGTTGTCCGTTGTTATCTATTGGTTATTGTAAACTCTGTAGGTGAAGAGCTTCACCTGCAGGCCTCGGGGAAGTTTCGCCGGGTAACGTACTTTTAAAAAACACCCGGACACCGCTTTCGTGTTTTTGTTTGTTTTGATTTCAGAGAAGCGATTCATAATCTCCTACGCGTCTCCCATAACAGAAGACAGCGGCACCATCCGGCTACAAAACCAGCTGCCCTTGTCATGAGTTCACCGGTTCACAAAAGGCGAAACATTCGCGTGGAAGTATCTGATGAGGAGTTATCCGACGCGGAGCTCCCAAATGCTTCTGTCGATAAGGAAAATACTGGTTCCCTAGGGAAGAGTCCATCACCAAGCAACAAAGAACGCCGTTCATCTCTGGCGCCCATTGATCAGAATGTTGACTTCAAGAAAAACACTGTGAAGCTCGATCCGCCAGGGCCAGAAAAGAACCTTGAGTCACCGAAACAGAAGCCATCCTTCAACGGGCCTGATATCATTCAGCTCTCACCTATGAAGTCATCCAAGATTGCCAGTCTCAACTACTACTCTCAAGATAAGTCTAATGTACCTATTTCTAGACTCGTTATTGATCGTTTGATTCTCACTAATTTCAAATCTTATGCAGGGCAGCAGATCATCGGGCCGTTTCATACCTCTTTTTCCGCTGTTGTGGGGCCCAATGGCTCTGGTAAATCGAATGTTATTGATGCTATGCTATTTGTTTTCGGCTTCAGAGCCAATAAAATGCGTCAAGGAAAGTTGTCGGAGTTGATCCATAACTCTGAGGCCGCCCCAAATCTTGACTCGTGCTCTGTTGATATACATTTCCTCCATGTAACCGACAACCTCGATGGCACAACCACTGTCACCGAGGGAAGTCAGCTTGTGGTATCTCGAAAAGCATACAGAAATAATTCTTCGAGGTATTTCATCAATGACAAAGAGAGTAATTATACAGAAGTTACAAACTTGTTGAAGGATAAAGGTATAGATTTGGATCATAAGCGATTTTTGATTTTGCAAGGTGAAGTCGAGAGTATTGCACAGATGAAACCAAAGGCTGAGAAGGAGAACGATGATGGCCTCTTAGAGTATTTGGAGGATATCATCGGTACATCCAGTTATAAATCAACAATTGAGGAAAGCTATAAGAAGATCGAAGAGCTGAACGAACTTTGCCAGGAGAAGGAGAATAGGTTCAGCTTGGTCGAGAAAGAGAAAGACTCGTTGGAATCGCAGAAGGTCGACGCTTTGAATTTCATCGAGAAAGAGAAAAATCTTGTTGAAAATCAGTCTATATTATTCCAATATAGGCTATTCAAGACTAATAACAGCCTTGAAGTCAACCAACAGATCCTCAATGAACTGCAGGAACAGTTGAAGGCTGAGAAGAACGAATCATCTGAATTTCAGAAGGAAGTCAGCAAGATTGACAAGGAGTTCAATGAGTTGCAGGCATCAATTGAAAAGGCTAGCAAAGATATTAAGAATGTTGAAGAGATTCAGAAGAACTGTGACCGTGAGAAGGTTGCAGTGCAAGAGAAGAAGAAGAGCTTGGAATCTAAAAAGAAGAAAGCAGAGAAGCTCTTGAACACTGCTATTTCTGCGCTCAGAGAGGCAGAGACCAAGCACACGACATTGTCACAAGAAAATGAAACTTTCAATAAGGAGTTAGATGAACTCAAGCACTCGTTGATTGAAGAGAAAGCGATCTTGGATCAAATTCGTGCCGAGTTGAAAGACAAGACGAAGACATTCAACGACGAAATCGAAATCTATGAGACAAAACTTCAACCATGGACTGAGAGGCTTACACAAAAGAAGTTAGAGATCACGATTGCTGAAAGTCAGGTTCAAATGGTGAAAGAACAGAGGTCCCAAGCTGAAAAGGAGATCGAAACTTTGAGGTCAAGAATTCAGGAAGTCACTGAAGAGGCAAAGGCATGTGCGGCTAAGCTCGATCTCTTAAAGAAAGAGAAAGAGCATAACGCCAGCCAGATTGACATGGGTGAACAAGAATGCCATAATGCTTCTTTGAAGTTGTCTGATATGGAATCGGCCGTTTCAAATCATCGTCAAAAGACTTTGGAAGCTCGCGGTTCCTTATCCACCACGGAGAATAAGAATCGAGTGTTGTCAGGTTTGATGAGACTTCAAGAGTCCGGTCGTATTCAAGGATTCTATGGTAGATTAGGTGACTTGGGTTTTATTGATGAGAAGTATGACATTGCTATCTCCACGGCATGCGGCCAATTGGACGATATGGTCGTTGAAACAGTTGAAGTAGGCCAGCAATGTATCGAGTACTTGAGGAAAAACAATCTTGGTTATGCTCGTTTCATCTTGCTCACAAAATTGAGGAAGTTTAACTTGAATCCTATTAAAACTCCGAAAAATGTTCCAAGATTGTTTGACTTGGTTCAGCCACAGGACCCGAAGTTTGCCCCGGCTTTCTACTCGGTACTTCAGGATACTCTTGTTGCTTCCAATATGAAGGAGGCTAATGAAGTCGCATATGGTGCTAAGAGATTCAGGGTTGTCACCCTTGATGGAAAGTTGATTGACAAATCTGGTACGTTGAGCGGCGGTGGTAATGTTGTTAGCAGGGGTGGTATGAAATCTACCTCACAAGTGCACTTGGTTTCAGAGCGAGAGGTCTTACAGCTCGAGAAGCAGTTAGCCGAGAAAGAGCATCGGTTTGAAATTGCTCAAAATACATACTTCGAGATGACCAATGCCTTGAAGATGTTGCAAGATAGACAACCAGATATCGACACAGATATATCAAAATTAAATTTCCAAATTGAGGCATATTCAAATGAATTGAAAAACTCTCAAACTCACTTGGAGGATTTAGTGAAGTCCAATGAAGTCATGAATGCAGACACTAAGGAACTTGATGCCGCTCAGAAGAAAGTCTCATACTTAACAGATGAGTACAATCAATTGACTGAGCAGTCCAAGGAGATTCAAGAGAAAATCAATGAGCTTCAGGAAAAGATAATGAACATCGGTGGTGTCAAGCTTCGTATGCAGAACTCAAAGGTTGATGGAATTAACCAAAAGATCGAGATTTCTTCTGAGAAGATTAATAATGGTAGGGTTACTATCAAAAAATTGCAAAATGAGATCAAACGTTACACCAAGTCAAAGGTAGAGAAAGAGGCTGATATATCTGGCTATGATATTGATATTGCCAAGATCGAAGATGCTTATCAAGAAAGTGTCCGTGCCTTTGACAGCATTGAAGAGAAATTGAAGAAGCTCATCGATACTAAAGATGATACTACCGCCCAAGCTGAGAATTTAAAAGAGACCTTGGATGAAAAGGTCGAACAAATCAACAAATTGAAGTCGGGTCAGCTAGAGATTGAGAACAAGATTGAGAGACACCAAGCGCTAGTAAAGCAGGAAAGCAGGCATAAGCAGCAATACATTGAGGCCATCCGCTCTTTGGAGTTCAGGGATGTTACACATTTATTATCGTTTATTGATAATGAGGATGAGCTTAAAAAGTACATTAACCCATCACTCACGGAGCTTTCACCTGATGAGATCCAAGCAATAAACATCGAAGAGCTTGAGGGTACAGTTCAAGAACTTGATGACTTCGTGTCAAAGGCCAAAGTTGACGTTGATGTCTTGGAAGAGTACGGAAGAAGAACCGCCGAATATCAGTCTAGAAAGACAGATTTGAACGATGCTGTCGAGAAGAGAGATGAAATCAAAAAAATTGCTGAAGAGCTTAAGAAAAAGAGGTTGGATGAGTTCATGGAAGGATTCAACATCATATCTGCAACTCTAAAGGAGATGTACCAAATGATCACCATGGGTGGTAATGCCGAATTAGAACTCGTTGACAGCTTGGATCCATTCTCTGAAGGTCTTTTATTCAGTGTCATGCCACCAAAGAAGTCCTGGAAGAACATTTCGAACTTGTCTGGTGGAGAGAAAACATTGAGTTCATTGGCTTTGGTGTTTGCTCTCCACCGCTATAAACCAACACCATTGTACGTGATGGATGAAATTGATGCTGCTTTAGATTTCAGAAATGTTTCTATCGTTGCTAATTACATCAAAGAGAGAACGAAGAATGCACAATTCATTGTTATCTCATTGAGAAACAACATGTTCGAGTTGGCCCAGCAGTTGGTTGGTATCTACAAAGTCAACAACATGACAAGAAGTATATCTTTGCAGAACAATGATCTTCTCGAACGGGAATAATATGGGGCTCGCATGTTGGAGTGTGAAATGGCCTCTCTGTGTTTTGTTTCTTGATGATGTTACGTAATTTAACGATATGGTTGTAGGAAACCGGAACACTCTGCTTTGCCGATAAATAAAACATGTTAAGGGCACGCACAATAGGAGGCGCGGACGCGCATCAACATAAACTAGGACCGGTCTCCTAGCCGCTGAGCCTCTCCAGAGCCTCATAAGTAAACAGTCCTTAGTACAAGAGGTGGAACTGCTTCAAGAAACACGATGGATTCTACGACAGGATTTGCCTCTGTGTCCATTTCGAGGTCGCGAGACTTCAGTTGGGTCTTTTTCTCCGACTGGTTTCTAACCTTCTTTTTAACGATATCGTTTATGTTCTACTTCAACCGAGCTGTCGCCTTCGTTATCACATATCTTCTGGAAGTTGCACTATGGAGGACACGGAGGATTAAGATTGAGCTTCAGAGTATCCAGTTCTCGATGCTTGGTGGTCGTGTGTTCTTCAGAAACTTAGTGTACGTGGATCATGATCAAACGGTGTCTGTGGTCCAGGGCACTTTGACATGGCGTTATTGGCTCTTTGCAGTACGAAGAAATGAGAGAGACATTACTTTGGACAGTACAGAATCAAGTGGACAAACAAATTCCAACCTTCCCTGTCGCTGGCTACTACAACTGAATGGACTGGAGATTTTTATGTACAATCGTACCGTATCGTACAATAACCTCATGGATCAGTTGTCCAGTCATACCGGTAAAGATGAGAACATACTCGATTTGCTTTCAAAATCAAATTCTGATTCTTCGTCACGGACATCTACTGATATCGAAGAAAACCCGGAGTCTTATATGAAGTCGTTATTCAGCCTTCTTCCGCTACATATCAAGGTAAACAAAGGAGCTCTTGTTGCGGGCAACAAGACTACACATGCCGTTCTCATCACATCTTTCAATTCTTGTGAAGGCCTGGTTGAATGGAAAAAATCAGATAGTGCCCTTGACCTTGGTCGTCAGTCATTCAACTTGGACTTTGAGAGACTGAATGTCTCACTGAAGCCGAACATAATGTTTCAGGAAGCTGAAAATGTACAAATGAAGCATGCCTTAGGTGCTTCACACGCCACAAAGAAGCGTTTTAAACACAGGAGGTGGTTACCTGTAAGGCCATTCTTTAAGCTATGGGAGCTGCGGCATAAAAGATCGAGTGAAAGTATTGCGTATTCACAATGGAAGGGACTTTCTCAATATCTGAATGGAGATTCTGAAACAATATCGGAGCCACAACAAGCCGAAAAGGAATATGGCAAGTACACAACTTTACTAACATCTAGCACTTGTTCGATCCATTACTACTATGACGTTCCTGGATCGGTCCCCGAAAATGCTGTGCCGACTAATCCACTTGACGGTGTCGATGTCGGAAACTCCGGCTCAGCTCCTAGGTTTGGTATTGATGTTAAGATTTCTAATGGCACTGCACATTACGGACCATGGGCCGAACGTCAAATAGATTCTTTGTATCGACTCTTCTCCCCAACTATTTGCCGAGATGCCATACAGCAAGCGAAGCTTCGGCCTGGGTCTCGTCGCGTCTACACCAAAGTCGACTTCAACATGACTGTTATTGATGATTTTATTTTACGTCTTCCTCTTCGAGAATTCAGTAAGAACGAGCAATTCAATGAAAAATTCAAGGATGAATCTGATACACTTCGTCCTTTTGGATGGCTTGAACTGAAAGTGAATGAAGACTCAAATGTATCTCTTCAGGTGTCGCAAGTTGCATCAAACGCCGGATTCTCTAACAGATTCGATGCTTCTCTCCAAAAACTTGTTGTCAGAACAAGTGTGAACCACGATATTCTTCTTCGTTGCTCTGAACACATTATATCTACGGATCTCGGATATCCTCTGAAATGGGATGGCCATGTTGGGTGGTCATTCTTGAACGAATCTCGTGGAGTTGAATTCTTCCTTCTACGTGAACACATTACTCTGATTTCAGATTTACTTACTGACTTCGGTTCTGGAACTCAGTCGTCTTATGAACAATTCAGACCGTTCACTTATGATATCTTTTGGAAGTGCACGGACTACAAACTTTACTTCAACATTAACGATGCAAATATTGTGAACAACCCGTTGGACTTCAATGATAACGTATATATCTCTCTTCAAGGAGAAGAATTGATAACAAAACTTCATGTGCCAATGGACGCAATTTCCAGAACTTCGACAACTGTGGATTACACTATTCATACACCTGGTTTCTCTTTAGTGATTGACACTCCACCTTGGCATACCCTCAATAATTTTCTTCCAAATAAGGAAGTTGGTCGTTCTAAAGAGTTTAGTGTTGATGGTGCTTATACTTACCATACGGAATTGGGCCTTGACTTAGTTGACACTATTGAAATCTCCTGTCAGGGAAGACATGTGGCTCTTGAATGTTATGGTTTCGTTGTAAAGTACATCATGAGTGTTAAAGAGAACTACTTTGGCGATTTCACAACATTCAAAACTCTAGAAGAGTATACTGGGCAGCTGAATAGTAAGGCAATGGAAGAGACCAAAGAGGAAAGGCCTTCAAAACCGAGTGATCTGAAAAGAACTGAAAATGAAACTGATGTTCACTTCTCATTCTGTGTTCAAGATAGTTGCATCATTCTTCCTGCAAGTGTTTACGACTGTGATTCAAATATGGGTCTTCACTTCGGAGCCCTTGATATTGATATAAGGTTTACAAATTACTATATGGATATGCAAGTTGACATGATGCCAGCTAAGGGTTACTACCTTTCTGATTGTGACAATTCTTCCCTTTTGGAGCTTAGGAATTTTGTCCCTCCTACCCATCACGAATTGTTCATTAACGGCCTAAGTATTCATGGCCACCGAATGTTTGGTTTGCCCCCAGACGAACCTACTTGCTTCTGTAAATGGGACGTCACTCCTGGTGATATTACTTTTGAGGGAACCTCTTCTGCCTTCAGTGGGTTCGTTAAATCACTAGATAAGCTTGGATTTGGTTACAAAAATTTGGAGAATCATCTGCTGATTGACGAACCAGAATTGTTTGACACTACTGATCTAACTCTATCAGTCTCAACTATATCATTAAAAGTTAAAGATCCGGACATCTCACATATTCTGAACATCACCATAGAAGAGCTTTTATTCACGCTCATTGATTTCACCAACCCTCGATATATCCAGAAGCTTGATCTCACTGTTGGTGATATCCGCGCTATTGTTCAAGGAACTAACAATGAAGAAATTTTGTTTGAGTTTGCAACTTCTTTGAGAGGAACTAACTTCTGTGAAACAAAGAACTATAACATTGTGAGAGAGAAACAGAACAGACATATTCTTATTCACGATGGACCTTTCCATCGTCTTGCATTCTTTGTTGACGAGGAGCTTAAATCTGGCTATAATGCCGCGTTTGGTTCTATCTCTTCCAGTTTTTCTCTCCCAGATGCGGCACCACCTCTAAGGAATGAAACAGTTGATGAAATTTTTGATGATATCGGTCTCACAGACTGTGACACTACTGATGATGATAGATCTACAGATTCATCAATGAAGGGGGTCGATTTCGACGATAACTTTTTCCAGGACTTCGATTCTCAGAACTTGTGCTCCTCTCCAAAGGATCTGAGAAAGAGACGGGACACGGTGGCTGCTGCCAATATGAAGCGCGTCTTGGATTACGATCCCTCAGATTTCAGGCCAATACATGAATCAGACCCAGATTTTGAGACTGATAACTTCGTTTTGAATTTTGGTACTATTGATGTGTGTGTGAGCTCGTCTTCTTTGCCCGTCCTCCTTGGTTATGCCGATCGATGTTTGAGGGGTTCTTTGCGGTCAACATTAGATGATTTACAGGTCACTGTTTTGAAGAAGCTCTACAAGATGCTTAATCAAGATCCGAATTGTATGAACATCAGATTTGTTTCACCATGCCTTTCTATTCTCTTTTCTGAAGGTACATGGTCATCCTCCAAGCCACTCAACGTTATTGAAAATGATCATATACATTGTGTTATTGAGAATTCTTCTCTTGCAGCATGCATTCAAAGCAAAGCAGATGGTCTAGAAGAAACTGTCCTTGCCTTGCATGTACTATCCCTGAAATTCTCCTTAAATCAGGCGTTCCATCCTGCCCCACCTTGTGAGTTATCATTCAACGATTTAGAAGTTTGGTCTAATGGATCTCATGAGACTGTGAGCTCTGTATCACTTCGGTCAGTTGATGTTTCAGTGGATGCTCATTCAACTGAATGGCTTTCATCCTATTTTCAACAACTGCTTGTAATATTTTCTGATTTTGCTAGATCTCTTGAGAAGGTCACAACAAGACTTCATCGGGCAAGGGTAGAGTTTCTGTACCAGGTTGCTCTTGCAAGCAAGGAATATCAGATTGAGCATGACCCGGCCGTGATTACACGTCCTGCTTATATCATTCGTCTTTCACGTCAACATATCAGAGCCAATGACAGTTGGAAGGTTATTGCCAGGCTTCGTCATATCCTTCAAAGCTTACCTGATGATTGGGTTGAAGATCACGAGAGAAAGTTCCAGCAGGATGTATTCACATCGCCAACATCTGCTCTTGATGATGTTCTCAGCGTCTTTGGCCAATGGAGAAGCTGGGAGTTCATGGATATTGCGCACAGTTATATCTTTCGATATGTGTTTCAGGCTAGCCCCCCATTGAAGGATGTCCTATCGTTGTTTGAAGTTGATATTGTCGAGTCTTCCCTCAATCTGATTTCACCAGATGGCAACTCATACCTCTGTATGCACTTCATTGAACTATCTGGAGAGGATTCCCCAAATGGTGGCCAGGAAGGCTCGTTTGGTTCTAGTAGCATCAGTTTGAGAGTGTCATCACTTAAAGGTCAATTTGGAACACTTCTGATGGCATTGAAGCCCTTCACAGATTTGACTTTGCCAAGTAGATGTGAGACCAGTTCTGAAGAAGCACTTGATAAAACATCTCGCTCTCTGCATGTCACTGCTTTGATTCAAGATGTTGACTTGAGGATCTCGCTTGGAAAGACATCATGTTCCCTTATCAGTTCTGATGTCTCGTGTGCTGGTGTCGCTCTTTTAGCTGAGAACAGCGCCGATATAAATCTGACTTATGGCGCGCGGTACTTCGAGCTTGATTCATCATCTTCCAGGCACTCCATTTTGAGCTACTCAGTTACTGAATTTTCAGCTTCAGCATCCAGTATTGGAGATATTGTTGGCGGTCCGAAGAAGATTGTTATTTCTTCTGGTGATACCTTGATCCGCATGGAACATGAGACATCTTCATATCTTCAATTCTTATCTGATTTGAATGAGGATGTCAAAGGACTATCCGATTCTTTTAAAGGAATTTCAAAGAATTCTAGTGATTCTTCTGATAACAAGAAAGATTTTGGTTTACCAAACATTGATTTCACGATCAAGAGTTGCGCTGTGGACTGGAAGCTGGGAGTTCTAGACCCGTTGTTGTTCTGTGGTGTTCTGGAGGGAACAAGCTTTGAGCTCATCAGTTCAGGCACCATGGTATTCTGTGACTTCACCTCTACTAATCTTAGTCAGGACCTTTATCTCCGTGCAAGCAAAGTGGACCTACTTCATATGGTTCAGCACGGATTTGGGACATTTGCAAAGTTTGACTTCTCTTCTAATCTTGTTGAGTTGGCTGTTCGTTATGGAAAAACTCGTTGTTTTGTTCCTGATATTCTTCAGCAGGTCCATGAAATTCAAGCGGGCATTCTTACGGGTGCTGATGCTGTAAAAAATCTCTCCAAAAAGGTTCAAGACATCTCTTCCTTGCTCAATTCCTCTAATTACATGACTTCTAGTACTCAGAAATCAGAATCGCTTGATTTTATAATAAAGAAGCTGGCATTCGATGGAGAACTACTAGCATTTAGTGTTGAGTTGTCAGAAGATGTTTACACAGCACAGTTGGACGGTATTTCCCTGAGTTTGTGTGACCTTCTAAACTCTTCTTCAAAGCCGTGTGGTGATATTGAAATCTCAAATGTGCAGTTCCGGGTTCAGGGTCAGAGTATTCCTGAGTTCTCCTCTGTGATGTTTGATATGAACGTTGGTATTAGGGTAGCTACAAATGGAGATTCGAAGGATCAATCATTACAAGTGGAGTCAAAATACTTTAGAGTGATGCTCCATCCTTCAACTGTGGTGAGACTGATACAACTTACAAAGGATATCTCGTTCTTAGCTGCAACTTTCAAAGATATTGATCTAGGTATCAAGGGCCCAGAGAAAAACATGCAGTCAAGATCTGACAGCATACCAAAATTCGCATCTGTTCATATGCTTTCATATGGGTTCTGTCTTGGATTCATTTTTGAAAGCCCTAATGAGAAATTCCCGGGGGTAATTGCTGGCTGTGACAAGATGTTCTTTATTATGGAGGAGGACATTGGAAAGTTCTCTTTGATATCAGCCTTCCTGTCTATGGCTAATGGAATGGATCACAAGACATTCTTCAGTCTAGGTAACGAAGTTTCGAGTCCGAACAGAGCGTTTTTACCAAACGTTCAGATCACATATGTTATCAAAAAGGTTGAAACGAACAAAGATGTTCAGATAAGAGTAACGGGTGAAGAATTGGATGTAAAAATGCTTTCATCCTCGATCACATCTATTGAGAGCACGCTAAAGTCTATCACTGCAATTGAGACTCTGAAGAAAACACTCAGGGAATACCCGACAGTGGCAAAGGAGCCTGTTGCAGGATTGGCGGCAGAAGCCTATATCCTTCCATCCGATTTCACATCAATGCAGTGCAATATGAGCTTTGCTGGTGGTGTGATAAAGCTATATCGTTGGGAGGATTATCACACTGATGATGTATTTTCGCCTTCATTTGAACTCAAAGCACCTGCTGTTCAGATTGCTACTGAATACAGTAAGACAGCTGGTTTACGGGACCACAGCATCAATGTTGAAGTCTTCACTTTCAGTTCTAACAACACTCTTCATTCCAGTTGTGTTCCAGTTCTCTATGATTTATGTACAGGATTCAAAGAGCTCGCTGAGATTTTCAGCACTGAGGAGGATTTGTCAAAGAAACCGACCACCGCCTCTCCAGAGTCACTGGGAATGGATCCAATCAAGTTGATGTCAAAGTTCCACATAAACTTTGCACTTCATATTGATAGACAAGAACTTATTCTTAGTTGTGAACCATCGGCAAAAGTTCAAGCAGTCGTTGGTATTGACGGAATTGGAATTCGTGTGGCTACAAACAATGAGGATGATTCACAGCCTTTATCAGGTGTAATTCAGTTGAGTCGATTAGGTGCTTCCTTGCAACACAGTTACTCCCGAGCTGTCAGTGGATCTGTTGATATTGATGAATTGCTTTTGACATTAATGCTTTCGGGCACAGAGTCGGGTTCGTTGAAGGCTTATGTTGCCGGTCAGCTTTCCAGAATCAAGTCATACGTCAACTTGAAGCAAATGCAGGATCTGGATTTGTTTAGAGATTTATGGCTGCCTAAGAGGACAGCCATTCACAGCTCATCTCAGAGCGTAAGATCTACAGATGATATGGAGTTACGTGACGACAATCTTGTTTTGAAGTACCAGAAGGCTGCCAGCACCAGTCCATTCACTTGGACCGTTGATTTTATCGTATTGGATATATCTTGTGAGGTTGACCTTGGACAGTCGTTGGGTGTTTTGTCACTTGACTTGGATAATATCTGGGCATCCTCACGAAAGAAGTCAGGAAGAGAACAAGACTTGATTGTAGGATTCAATACAGTTGCTCTAAGGTCGCGCGGAAGATTCAGCGGCCATCTCATTGTGAAAGACGTCCGCGTTCATTCTGTTATCAAATGGTCTCTTGTTGGGGATCACTTTCAAATGCCTCTCGTTCTCCTTTCGGCTGGATTTGAGTCTTTGGAAAGTAAGGCCTCGTTTGATTATAACGTTTTCTTGTTGGGAAGAATTCAACGTGTCTATATCACGGTGTTCAATCAGGTTGACCCCGATAAGATTCTTCAAGACAAGCTCGTTGCAAGTGTAAGATGTGAATCTTCTGATCTGTTTATCACCTCATTTGCTGCTGCCAACGTCATGGATATTTATAATACTTTGGCACGTATTCGTCAAGATTCAAAGAGATCATACAAGGAAGACCTAAAGAAGACAATTGCCGAAGACAACACTCGTGATGCACTTGATATCATTGACATGATTGCTACTTTGAGAACAGAAATTGAGGTAGACATTGGAAAATTCTTGCTCCAAGTCTACCCAGGCTCTCTTTTAGACGCCCAGGTTCTGGTGGTTGATCTCGGAGGTTTACAAGTCTATTTCTCACAGAGTTTCCTTGAAAATAAGCTTGACACAAGCCTTCAGCTTCGTCTAAGGGATATCAACATTGCTCTTTCAAGTCACAGGAATAAGTTACCAGAGTCTGCACTTGAGAATATCACAATAGAAGAGTTTGTAGCTCATTCTCACCAAGCAAAAGGCGGAGATATCTTCTTCTTCCCATCCTGGGAGTGTTCCATGGACACTTTCTCTGCTCCAAACTCTCCAATTGTGGAGTACAATTACAAGAGTCTTTTCGGTGGCAAAGTGGATATTCGTTGGAATCTTGGTACCATCAACTTTGTGAGGGAGATGTGGACGATTCATGCCAGAGCTCTTGCCTCCCGTTTCCCAAAGAACGCATCTCAAAGTAATATACCATTGTTTGGTAATGCGAACATTGAAGAAAAAATCAAAGAGGTTGAAATGAGTGACAAGTTTGTTTACTTACCATTAACACCTCCGATCATTGATGCCCCTCAACTGAGAGACCTTGGCGATGCGACACCACCTCTTGAATGGTTTGGTCTTCATAGACAGAGCTTCCCAAGTCTCACACACCAATACGTTATAATCAACTTACAGAAATTGGTTCATGAAGTTGAAACGCAATACGGCCATGTCCTTGGTAAAGCTAGAAATTGATATTGGTTAATAATTATTAATCCTTTTTACGAATGTTACGCTTAATATTAGATATAATTAACCTTATGTAGCAGGGAGTACAATATAGGTAGTTCACTAACGCATTAATTGAGTGGTCATTAAATGTCATTATTAAGCTCTGAGGCTGTATTTCCTGTCTATGAAATTAAGTTCACCTTGTTCATAAGCTATTTGTAGGAAACTGTTGAGCTCAACTGATGTCGAAGAGTACTTGAGTCTCTTTGGAGCAACTGCTAATAAGAATGTATGAATTTTGGCAACTTCCATAGGTCCCAGGGAGAGCATCTCGAGAATATATGGCCAGAAAGGCTTAAAGGCGCTGATAATGTCGTCAGTTGGAGGGTTCTGTGTTTCTTTTGGTTGTTGTTCCTCAATAACTGAATATGATTCTTCATCCTCTTCTCTTAAAATGGATTCTTCTTTCCAGAACCTAAGTGCTTCTTTAGCCACGTCCGAATCCATCTCCAATTTAGAACAGATTGAAGAAAGAGTCAACATGCTCACATTATCAAAACAGTGGATTATGGCGGCCTTATCTGGACTGACCTCAAAATGAAGACTGACTTTCTCAAACTCAAGATCAACTTCGACAACGCCAGCGTTAATGAATTTCAAAAGTCTTCCCTTTTTGAGGTCTTTATACTTTGAAGCAAAAGCTTCCATCTGGCTATCGACCCCCTCCGGTAATTTGAAGGTTGACTCTTCAAACTCTGGCCAATATAAGTACGATAAAATGGAAAAACTGATTCGTCTAGATATTCCATCGTTACTAGTGTGCACGTAGTCATTGATCTTCTGACTGTCCAAGATGTCACTCACCATGACGTCCAAGTTGTTCAATTCATTCTCTTCAAACTTGCTCTTTAATTGACGAAGCTTGTGTGAAATATCAGTGATGTTGAAGTTCGTAAGGGCAAGTAGCTTTTTTGCAAATGCCTCAACAAGTTCAAAGATGAATGTATCCTTTGAATCAAAAATCGAAATCAAGGACTCGATAATATCCTGCTTTCGGAAGTCAGGGAGTGCATCAATAGGATCAGGATGCCAATCTAACTTCAAGTTATCGATTGTCTTCTCTGTATCTTTAGCAAGCTCCTCTGCCAATTTGGAAAGTGGATTCTCTGGGTCGTCTTCCAAGAGTGCATTAACAATTGTAGGAATAGTATCATCACGCTCCTTGAGGTATCGTCTCATGGGCCTGGATGCATTATCCAACAATACACCTCGAGGATCGATAATTAGGAAAGCTTTGATGGTTGACGTGTAGCATAGAATTATATCGTTTGTGTTTGCACCCGCATGAAGAAGTCTTTCTGCGCACGCTCTCGTGAAAGAGTTGATCAATGCTGGTCGTTGAGATGGATTCATACAGGCCTTCAAGTCTTGAAGAGCAGGTATTGTAGCAGGATACTCGATTATAATGTCAAAAATCTCGGATATTCTGAGCTTGGAAAGCTCACCACTACTTAGTGGATCATTCTCAAGCTGGGAGACGAAGGATTTGTCCCAGATTCTAGCAAAGGAGCCAATACGCCGTGTAACAGCAGATATGTAGTTGAGTCTGGATACCTCAGTAGTATCTAACCCCAACGACAAGAGAAATTGCTCCTCCTCGGCCGATACAGGCGATAATGTCTGAACTTTGGTTCGTATCACGGAGTTGACCGTGCGCTCAAGTAGTGTGAACTCGGTGGCTGAGAGCGAGAGGAACCCCGCGGGGAAGAGAAAGTAGTCTCTGACCTTCTCCAGCTTCTGTACACTTTCTACCTCTACACCAAGAACCTCACGCCTAATTTGGGCATGGTAGTGGCGTAGAATGAGCTCTGCGTGGCCGTCTTCTGTAACGCGCTTGAGGGCCGCCTTGACGCGCTTGGACGGTTCCTTGTGCGCGTGGTTAAGGAGCCAGTGAGTGGCGATATCTGTGTCACTCTCCGGCAAGATCTCTGGGAGGCCAAAAACCTGTTCAAACTGTGCGAGGGTGGTCATGTAGTGCTCTGTGCTGTTAGCCGCCCTGATGTATCCACGTTATTTGGAATGGCTTTTGTTTACGTTTGGTGTGGCGGTTGAGCCAGCAAAGTCGCGGGCCCTTTTTTGACGCTATGGTCGACTCCACAACTTGAACCCGTTTTAGAGGGATAAGCCGGCTCCTCACAAAGTACGCTCAGCCATGTCCAGGAATACGAGGGTGCAGAACCAGCTGCGTGACCGGTTCATTGACTACACAAACACAACGTCGAATGTTGCCACACAGTTTCTCAAGGCAGCCGACTGGAACCTTGAGGTCGCCATCAACGATTACTTTGCCCATGCGGACGGCTTCGCTCGCAGCGGCAGCAAAGAAGCCACAAATCTCACCGCCATTTTCGATAAGTACAAGGAAACAGATGAGCAAATTGGGATCGACGGCACGATCAGGTATATTGAAGATCTCGGGTATGATCCTGAAGACAAGGTGACATTGGCCTTAGCGGAGTTCCTGGAATCTCCATCCATGGGTGTCTTCCTGAGGAAGCCATTCTTGAAAAACTGGCACAGCGTCCAAGCCCAATCGATAAAGGACATGTCTGGGTACCTCAAGTACCTCAATGGGCAGATGGATGGAAATATCGACTACCTTAAGAAGATTTACCGTTTCACATTTGGGTTTCTCCTGGAGCATGGATCTAAAACGCTTCCACTTGAGGTAGCGACTGATTACTGGAGGCTTTTGCTTGGTGAGATATATGGCGACAAGATTGATGAATGGATCAACTTCCTGGAAAATCAATGGAAGCAGCCCATAAGCAGGGATGCCTGGAACATGTTCTATGTGTTTTTGCAGGATTGGAGTAAGGACTCTACACTCAAGGAATACGACGAGACAGCTGCTTGGCCAACTTTAATCGACGAATTTGTGGAGTACACGCATGAAAAGTCTTCGTCTTCATGATATACATGGTTCCGTTATGATAACACATCCCACTGTAATCAATTAGCTATTAGTGATTTCGAAAGCTGACAGAGTCCGAGGTGCTCTAACCAAAAGCGAGAATAAGCGTTACCCGGTGAAATGACTTAGACGCCCAAGAAAACCCCAAGCCACAACTATACACATAGCAGCCATCGAAATAGAGACTTTAACACCGCTGTTCACCACCTGTCGGAAAGGCGTGCTGTTTATTTCATTTGTTCCAAATTATCCCTCTCGATTGTGGTAGTGCAATTGTTTCTGCCTTTGCATTATCGTTCCATTCTTAACGCGTCGATAACTGGGCGAATCAACAATGAACCAGAACAACATCCAAATGAACAACCAAGCAGGAATGGCTAACACAGCGAGCCGTGTGCTGAATCTTCAACCTCAGCAAGTTCAGCAACTGGCTGCACAATGCAACTTTGCCATTCAGGAGGCTAGGAGATTGGGTATGGACACCCCAGAAGGTCAAGAACACCTTAAGAAGGCACAACGTATCAAGGCCATTTTGCAACAGTATCAGTCGCAGACACAACAGTTGAGACAGCAGCAGCAAGCACAGCAGCAGCAAGCACAGCAGCAGCAGAATCAGCAGCAGGTTCAGCAGGCCAACGCAGCATCCCGTGCTGCTGTCCAGCAGCAAGTGCAGTCTCCTCAGATCCAGCAACAGCCTCCTCAGATTGGCCAACAGTCACCACCACTCCAACAGAATAGGCTTGTGAACCAGCAGGGGAATGTGATGGCACAAATTCCTCAGCGAGTTACAAACAATACAGGTGCTTCTTCCTCTCCTGTCATGACGCAAGCTGTTGGGACACCAGTCATGAAAGCTGCAACTCCAAACTCACAACCTCAACAACAGAAGCCGCAACAGGGACAAGCTGTCAAATCCCCATTCCAGCAGTTGACTCAAATCAAGACAATGCTTTCTAATTTTACACAGAAGCTGAAAGATATTGAAACAGTTAAGGCTACAGGTACCCTGAACGCAGAACAATTGCAGAAGTTGGCTGAACAAGAGACCCTTCTCAAGGAGAAGTTTGCTACCTATAAACACGTCGCCTTGCAAATCACTCAGGAACTGCAGAGACGACAGGGTCAACAGCCAGTGCAGCCTCCTCAGGGCCGTATTCAGCCTCAGAGACCTCAGCCTGTTCAAAACCAGTCACAGTCTATGGTGAACCAAGTTAGAGCAATGTCCAACTCTTCAAGCCCACAGCTCGTTCAGAACCAAGTCCCAGTCACCATGGCCAACCAAAACCTTCAACAGCAGAAAGTTCAGAATACTATGTTGAACAATACAAACTCTATTCAAAACATGCAGTTCCAGTCGCAACAACCAGTGATGCAGCAGCAACAGCAAATACAGTTCACCCCACAAATGGGCCAGCAACAGATTTCTCAAATTCCAACCACAGCGCCAACACGAGCCATGAGCTCCTCTGGAGCAAATGTTCCACAAATTGCACAAACCGCACCATCTATTGCACAACATCAACAACTAGCACAGCAAAGGAAAATCCCGCCACAGCAGCTTCCACCACAACAACGCACAGGTACACCACAGCCTGCTGGTAACTTGGTCTTGAACAGAGGTGCTAATGGTGCCTCCTCAGCATCGCCAAACGCGCCAGTAACCAATGTAAATGCTGCTGCTAAACCAACCGCCAACAACATGATTTCTATGAACGCTGCTACTAACAATGTTCTCAAGACTTCGGTTCCTTCTCTTCCAGTGAGCAGTACTGTAACTCCAAAACCGATTCAGCCCACTCAGTTAACTCAAAGACCAAGTATTACTGGTGGTCAAGGTCTTGCTGCTCCTGCGTTGACCACACCAGCCATTCTCAAACTTCCACCTTATGAGATGCAGAGCGACCGTGTGCTATCCAAAAGGAAGTTGAGTGAATTGGTCAAGACTGTTGGTGCTGATGAAGGAGATGGTGAAACTACAATTGATGGTGACGTTGAAGAACTTCTGCTTGATCTTGCAGATGAGTTTGTGACTAATGTTACAAGCTTTGGATGTCGTCTTGCCAAGCACAGAAAATCCAACAGTCTTGATGTGAAGGATATTCAGCTTCATTTGGAGAAGAACTGGAACATTCGTATTCCTGGATACTCTTCTGATGAAATCAGAAATGTTAGAAAGTGGGCCGCTAACAACGCTCATTCTCAGAGAATTCACGGCATTGGCATTTCCAAGTCATTGGACCAGAACAAATAACCACTCCAATCAGTCGACTTTTTTGTCCCCATGGCGCTAATCCAGGTGACCATGCTCTTTCGATTCTTTATTTTGTTTTTGACGTTTGCGATGTGTGGTTTGGCTTTATTGTGAAAGGCTGTGCACTATCATACGGATTTAAGAACCTCGCGCTCTGGTACAAATTTCTTTCTCAATTCAGTAGCACACTTTAACTTTGTAATGTATAGGTGCTCGCTTCCTCTCACAGCAAAGTATTTGACTTGGGCACCCTGCCTTCCAAGCCTACGAGGTCTCTCCGGCTGCGCGGACTCTAGTGCCTACTCCGAGCTTTGGATCACCCCTTCGATCATCACTAGATTGTCGACAAGAGCTGAGTTCGATAAAGGGGTATGAAACTTGCTGGCAATTCCAGGAGCGCAGAAACCTTTTTAGGAGTGGTTTGCCGCTTAACAAAGAGCTAGATGTGGCCCGTTTGCCTATTTTCTTTTGAAAGCTTGCCTATTGGTTGCGGAATGGACTGTAGTTTTACGACGTGCGGGGTGGAACAATAGCTACGGAAAAATAGAGCGCCTGTCTATTTTTTTTTTTTGCTATGCGCAAACAAATAGCATTCTGGGGGACAATGTTGCTTTTAGCAAATGCCTATCTCCATATCTTCCAGTGTTTTCCTAAACCAGGGCTCTTGCGCGCTCTGCCTGCATGGGATGCTACTTCACAAAGAGCTTCCCGAGTGATTACCCCTGCATTAGTGTGTGCGTCGAGCAAATTCATTAGCAGCCATATTCCCCGACAGCCTCAACCACAACAAAGGTAATAAACTGGGGGGCCGAAATCTTCCGTATTACCTTTAAATTCAATATAATTATTAAGATGATATAATATTGATTTTCTATT
>JAKTVL010000074.1:0-59141 GCA_030557175.1 Petasospora japonica
GACAACACCTCGCTGGCGTGGCATTGGTCCCCACTTTTCCCTGATTAGCCGCCATGTCACAGGATCACGATAGCCTTAGAGAGGACTATCACATCAACACCAGCTACACCCAGCCCTCACTGCCCCCGCTCCAGAATCCTAAAGTGAGGACAAGTCAAACTTCTGGCTCATCATTATCAGCGGGCCGGAAGCCACCTGCTGCAGTCCCAGCAACTCCAAGAATGCTGAGAAACTCTAGTGGGAACTTCTTCCCGCCGAGTGGGAGCACACCTTCTTCTTCAGCTCAAGCACAACGACATCTCGCTCCTGAACAGCTCGTGTCACCGCAGCGCCTACTCTCAAATGACTTCAAGAATGATCAGTCTATTAACTCTCCTGCATACAGATCTTCAAGCATGAACTCTCCGTTGAACAATAAGAAGAACACCGGTTCTTCTCATTCACCACCAAAGCTTCCCCCATTGAACACACAACAACCGGACTACACACCAACAACAGCAAGATTATTGCCTCCTGCAAGTGTTGATCACTCTAAGCAACAATTGAATGACCAGCAACGGCAACCATCACCATCACGAAGCCCAAGCTATTCAAAGAAAGCAACTCAACCACAACAGTTTCATCGTCGCTCTATTGGTGATTGGGATTTCGTCAAGACTGTTGGTGCAGGCTCAATGGGTAAAGTTAAACTTGCTAAGCATAGAATTACAAATGAAGTGTGTGCCATTAAGATTGTCCCAAGAGCTGCAAGATTGTATGCAAGAGCGCACGCAAATGATCCACCACCTGCAACATCTCAGGAAGCATTGGCAAGAAAGAAAGAATATGAAAAAGAAGCTGCAAGAGATCGAAGAACCATTCGAGAAGCTTCATTGGGAAGAATATTATATCATCCATACATTTGTCGCTTATTCGAAGTTAAAGTGATGTCTAATCATTATTACATGCTTTTTGAATATGTCTCTGGTGGTCAAATGTTGGATTACATCGTTTCCCATGGTTCTTTGAAAGAACGTCACGCAAGAAAATTTGCCAGAGGCATCGGCTCCGCACTTGATTATCTTCATAAAAACAATGTTGTTCATAGAGATTTGAAGATTGAAAACATTATGATATCTAAGAGTGGTGATATCAAGATTATTGACTTTGGTCTATCAAACATGTACTCGTTTGATGCACTTCTCAAGACTTATTGTGGCTCTCTTTATTTTGCTGCCCCGGAATTGTTGTCTGCTCATCCATATATTGGCCCAGAAGTTGACGTTTGGTCATTTGGCGTTGTTCTTTACGTGTTAGTTTGTGGTAAAGTTCCATTTGATGATCAGAGCGTTTCTGTCTTACATGAAAAGATCAAGAAGGGGAAAGTTGAATATCCAGATTTCTTATCTACTGATGTTGTCTCGTTACTATCAAGAATGTTGGTGGTTAATCCAAATAAAAGAGCCCATTTGTCCGAAGTTCTTGCACATCCTTGGATGACAAAAGGTTACGAAGGTGCCCCTCAGTCATTTGTTCCCCATAGAGTTCCTTTATCATTACCTTTGGATCAAAATGTTGTTCAAGAAATCGTTAGACTGGAGTTTGGATTATCTGAGGAGCACGTCAATGATGAATTATCCCATCTAATCAATTCCAAATTGTATCGAGATGCCACTCAAAATTGGCAAGAACTCGCAAGCCACACTGAAAGTCATCAAGAGTTACATGTGGACCCAAGGATGGCATTCCATCCTTTGATTTCCATCTATTACCTTGTTGAAGAAATGCTCAAGCGTAAGAAGACAAGGGACTCTATTGTTGATATTCCAGTAGCAACAGCTGAAACTGTTGCAAAGAGTCCCGAAGGGCAATTATCTGAATCGCCAAAGCAAGAAACTGCTCAACCTCAAGATGTTGAAACAGCGTCTATGACACCTAATCCTCCACCTGTTTTGACATTCCCAGAAGCTGCCCATACATCACCAATTCATATATCTTCTCCAATCCCAGAAAAGGAACATCCACAGATTATTCTTTCTGACGCGCATGGAAATGAAGAGGTTATACAACAACAAAGTAAGAAACAACATGATGATGGCAAGGGATTCAATTCTATCTTAAGGAAATTCAGTCAACGCAGAAGTCATTCAACAAGACGCCCTGTTGCTCAAACTTCAGTGAATGCTCATTCTATTGGAGGTGATGATGCTACCATTCATGAGGCCAAGTTAGCCAAGGCTAATTTGGAACAAGCTGCATTGGTCCGCCGTGTGGGAAGTATGAAATTGACAAAAACACCGGTATTTGGGGCTGATGATGATAAAACTGACGTAAAATCCTCTAAATCACACAACAGAACTGTTTCTGCCTATACAGCAGGTCCACCATCTGCTGTTGATGAAGATGTTCCACCTTTACCAACACCAATGAAGGCCACCGGTAATCAAAGAAAGTTCCATCCAACTGCAAGAGCTAAATCTGTTGGACATCGCCGTGATCCTAATGCGTTTGTTGCCGATGATCAAGCTACTACTGCCGTTCCACCAATTCCGGCTGATTTCAATGATGATGCCTTCTTTGATGACATTACTTTGGATGAATTTTCTGCTCATTCAGCCGCTGATAAAGCAACATTAGTTAATTCTAATGCCTCTCAACACAGACAGCATCTTGGTTCTGAACTTTCACAACAGCAAATTCTGCAGGAGGCTGCGAAGGCTCCAGCCGGTACCATGCCATCTATTGAGTATCCAAGATCTGTGTTCTTGAAAGGTCTCTTCTCAGTTCAAACAACATCCACCAAGCCACTCCCCGTTATTCGTGCTGATATCATTTCTGTGTTGACTAAATTGGGAGTTGATTTCAGTGAAGTTCGTGGTGGGTTTGTTTGTGTCCATACGCCATCTATCAAACAACCAATTCCTGAGGATAAGGATGATGCTACAGCACTCAAGTCTAATCAATCATCAAGTGAGTATTCTGCTGAACAGAGTAAGGCAAGTGATCAAAAGAGCCACGGAGATAACAATTCCCTTGGTGATAGTTGGAATGACCAAGTTTCCACACCTGGTTCAAAGACTCATAGACGGAAGTTCTCCATTGGTGGAAGTATCTTGGGATATAGACGTAAAACCTCAGCGAGTGGGGCACCTGCAATTCCAAACACACCTGTTGCTGCAACTGCTTATGGTAATATATTGGCATCACCTGTTGCTCACCAACACGGGAATCATGGAGATTTTGATTCTTCTGCATCACTTGATTCTCTAAACAATGGCCATGGCGGCAGCGATATGTTGATTTCAAGCAGAATTGAGCAAAACAGACTTCAAACACGAGCTTCAACCGCTGATGAGGAGGCCTCCAATGATGACGGAGGCGCTCTTACTGTTACTTCGCACGATCGTGCACCAGATGTCAAAGCGATGCGTACGCCTTTGAAGTTTGAAATTCATATCGTTAAGGTTCCACTGGTTGGCCTTTATGGTGTTCATTTCAAGAAGGTTGGTGGTAATTCTTGGATGTACAAAACTCTTGCAGGGCAGATTCTTAAGGAGTTGAAATTGTAATTGCAAAACTAAAAGACGTGCCGTTTGTCGCTTAGTTCTTCTATGTCATTGAATGTTCTCATTTTTCTATCCTTTAATAGTCTAAGTTTGTGTGGGCGTCATTCATAATCATTTCTATAAAAGTAGTTATCATTACGTACTCGGGCGGGTCAGCTGCCTGAGTTTCTCATTTGCAGCCGTCAGTCTTTGGATTTGGGCTGCCGCAGTCTCCAGGATTATTGACTTTGGTTGGTTCTTTTTGATTTGGCTCATTGGCAAGAGAAGCACCAAGTCATCAAATGATTCTTTGATCATTCCTCTGCGTCTTTGTTCACTTGTCGTATGATGCTGTTTCTTTTCGTCCTCTGTTAGTAGCCTGCGTCTCTTTGTCCTCTTTTTGGACGAATCCTTCGGTGCTTCAGTCACTTCCGGGCTTGACCTAAGCTGTGGTATCGGTGCCATATGCGTTGTGGGCGGTGCCGTGGGTGATGCTGCGGATGGAAGTTGTAGTCTTGGAAGCGCTGATGGTTCTTTTGGCGTGAAGTGGAATGGGCCATAGCGCTGTGTCTGTGTAGGCAGGGACGACGTTAAGGGTGTTGGTAGTGGAGGTGGATGCATTGTATTGTGTTCAGACTCTTTATGTTTCTGAGGGTCATCGATGATACTATCGAGAAACTGTTCTAACGCTGTTGTTTCATTGACAGATAGTAGTTCAGAGTACTTTGGGAACTGTTGAAGAGTCTCGATATCAAACATTGGCAAAGGCGACCCGAGCATTGGTGAGGGCGTCCGGGTTCTCATAAGAAGCTCCTTGAACTGATCAGAGGCTTCAGCATGAAAGGGGGGTGGAAGTGGTGGTGTCTGCGCCTGTTTAGAGACCTGAGAGTTAAAGCCGGCGCTTGCAGTCGGCACATTGAAGCTCCCAGAGGGCGACTGGTTGAAGTTGAAGTTAAAGTTTGGTGATTGGGTCAGCATTGCGTACGCAGACTCGAAGTCCATGTCTGCAAACTCTTTCTTGATTTCATCCTCATCGGTAGCCCCCGTCGGGGATTTGAAGAAACCTTTCAGACTTCGGAGATCTGGGGACGGACTCACCAATGGCGGAGTCGAGGGTAGTTGCCCAAGCTTCAGTACTGGATCCATTTTAGCTTTTATTCTTTCCGTTTCAGTCTGGACAAGTGCCCATTGAATTGTCTCTATCTAAGGTCCCTGGCGACTAGAAAAAGCTTCTCCAAATGTGTAGTGCCAACTAGTGCGCCACACGTGCTGGATGAGGTTCGGTGAGCTCCTGTGTCGAAAACTCCCCGGATAAAAAATGGTAATCGCTGCAAGCTGCTCGAGAATTCAAACAAATGCTTCCAAGAGGAGATTGGAAAGTCGGCTCACCTTCCTTCGGAAGGTGTCTGAGTGGCAGGGGAAGTCTGAATCTGACAGTGAAGAGAACAGTGATGTATCTTTCTTATAGAATCACATGCTGTTTTCTTGACAATGCGCGCCTACCAGTTTCCAATAAAGCGGGAATAATGTCCCAATATGGAAATTTGCCTTTAAGGTATCACCTAATCTCTTCAATATTCACTTATACGGCATCACTGACAAAATGAAATTAATAGATATATACCTTTATAGGTTAATTAAAAACAAATTGCTCTTCATACATTGCAGCTGAGGAAAATTATAATGCTATTCAATCCTCAACGGCCCCCTCCGCTTTGCTCGTTCTCAATGCAGACTCCCGTAATCCATATGCGGCCAGAAATTAAGCAAGTTTTAGCCATGACATGCTTGATTTTGTTTCTATTGAATACGCATTTCAATAAAAGATGGGTGATGAGCACATGGCCATTTGAATAGCTCGTCCACCTTTGATCTACGTCCTTGAGCATTTGTTATCTAATGCATTTTGACCATTCTTGAAGCGGTAGATTTGGCTGTTAGGTCAGTATTATTTTGGGAACCATAGACACATATCCTCACGGAGATCTTGGTTCAATATATCCCTTAGTGGAAGCCAAAGACTACTTTAATCTAAGTTCATAGGTACTAAGAACGTTCTGATTGAACAACTGGGGCTTATCTAAAAAAAAAAGAGCTAAATTCGGATGTAATGATCTAAGGAAAAACACAAATGGGACCATCTCTCTCTTTATACAGTCTTAGTAGAAAAATGTTTCCTTTTAGTTTATCCTTATAGCCCTTGTTTTGTCCGAAACTGATTGCGGTTTTTTTTTCCTTGTAGTAGTGGCTTGGTACCAATATATATGCTTCTATGTGTCTTTTTTCGTCAATAAACCTGGTGAATATAAAAGTGTAAAAGGTGGGCCAGTTCAAGAAACTTCTAAAGTTTTCACTTGTTCAGTAATTGCTTCCACTGAGGAGACCTTTTCTATCGATAACTTACCATTTGATTCATCCCAAAGACTCTCCACTGGATATTGTAAATCTCCACCTTCAGATCTTAGATCAAACTCACTGAGACCAACAATGCGACCAAACTTCTCGAACCTCTGGAAATAATTCTCTCTCTTTTTTGACGCAATCTCATTCATTTTGTCCCAGTACAGCTTGTGATCATAAGTGAAGTCAACATAACCTCCATACAACTTATCCAACTGCTCAATAGGACAGTAATTGACGAACGGTTCGTCAAACACCAATTTCTCTCTTGTCAATGGATCGATGAAGGGATGAATGATTTTGAGGAAAGTCCAACCTAACCAAGGAATATTTGTCAAGAGAGCTTTACCCAATCTCTCAGGATAATGTGTCTGCAGAATGTGCAGAACTTGTCTTCCAACGTTAACAGGAGGGATCTTGGCACCGCCAACAGACTGCACGTCATCGTATTGTTTGAAATCGATGAGCAATGCAAGAGAATCCTGTCCTGGTGGCATGTAATCAATGACTCTTTCAAGCATGAACACCAGATGCTGGACCTGTCTAAAGGAAGTTTTGGTGTTTTGTCTTCCAGGCTTCAAGTACAAGATTGGTCTAGCATCGTTCTCGTAGCCAAGAATCACCTCCTTACCTGTTTCGTTTTCTTCGGAAACCAAATCTGGAGTCACAATGTCATCTTCACCCGTGATACCAAACTCCCTTCTCCAAGACAAAGAGCCCTCGATTCTTTGGATACATTGCTTGGTGTCCCACTTAGTGGCACGGAGGTATCTCAAGAAACATTCCTTGGTGAGCCACGCCTTCTCATGGGGAGTCAGCTTCTGCTTCACAGTCGGATTCTTCTCGGTCGTGTACACCTCCAAATTCGGGTCTTGAAAGTGTTTGAGGATGATGTTGTACTTAACTTGCTGCTCCTCATTGAGCTTGATTGGCTCTGGGATTTTGGCGCTGGCGGGCAACGTATCGAAGGGCGTCGAAACTTTGATCAGCTTCGAAGGGTCCACCTTTGGGGACGCGTCCTCTTTCTTCTTTCCAAAGATGGCCATGGCTTTTTGGATGGGGGGGCAAGTGTTCTGGTGTATTAGTCAGAGACCCGTAAGCGTGTGTGTGCGCTGGAGGGTGCCAAGTCAGATGGTGTCTAGAGACAGAACTCTATGTGCGAAGCCAACGTCCAGGTGAATCGAGGTGAAGAGTTCTGGCTTGATTGATCCCAGAAAGCCAGAGACGTGTCAGAAAGGAGGAAATCCCAGCCTCACGGTAAAAGTTGGTCAAGGGAAAACGGAACCGCGGTGCAGTGTCTCCGGGCCGGGCTGTAAATCCGAAGTGCCGTTGAACCTCTTGGGTGCGGTTGTGTGTGAGGCAGTGAGGGACGACCCACACAGTCGCAGTACTGAGTCCTGCCCTCGGTGTTGAGATATCCAGGTGTTGTTATATATTGGTGTTTACTGAAGTATACAGTCGTTTTGCGCCCTCCCAGCGACGTGCCGGTGCTAGGTGGGTCTCTAAGCAGCGCGTCTCCGCCAATTGTTCCGGGACACAGGGTCCTTTCCTCCCGACCCGCACCCTTGAAACGCCGTTTGTACACGGTGGGTGGGAACGTATTGTCAATTCGCAGCTTAGTCGTTGGCACACATAGAAGAGTAGCTGGCTTCAGTTGAGTTCAGCCATCTCGGGAGCCACCCCCACCGGCAAAGAGCCATCCATATGTATATGAACATATCGCGCGTCCAAGAACTTGTTGGAGAAGTTGCGACGCAATTCCTTAGGTAATCAGCCTCTGCCGATTCGCGAACTTTATGGTACGAGCACTCATAGGAGAAGAGGAAGAGGACACACCAGGCAGAGACAGATTTTGCGAAGTCAGCTTTGGAGTATCTCTCTTTCCCTCGTGTCTTTGAGGTCTAACCAGGAGCTAGAGACACAGAACAAGCGAACAAGGAGATAAGAGACAATGCCGTATGGAGTCCTGCCGCTCTCGGTGCTCTGCGAGAACGTACTTCTTCAGAACCACCTGGCGATTAGGGACCTTGGGGACACTCGTTTCCAGCTCATCAAGCGAGTGTTGATGAAGTACAGCGCTCAGCAACTGATGAATCTGGAGAAATGGAACCCAAAACTGATGTTGGAAGATGAGGAGGCATGGTACAATCTTGTGCAAAGAGAGTTTCCCACGATGGTGCACGAGCGCTACACGACCAATATCTCCAAGATTAGACACTTCTTCAGGCAGCAATTGGATGAGGTGGGATTCGACTATTCACAGATGAGCTTGGACAGCTACGTCAAATATGAGGAGCTCGGGTCAACGAAGAAGTTTCGACTGCCTTCGAAGCTGCTTTACCTGAAGTATCGGGAAGATTATGCGAAGAAGGAGCAGCTTGCCATTGAAAACCTCAGGCAAAGAACTAGAGCCATTCAGGAGTCCAAGTTAAAGAATAGAGTTGTTCAAATCGATGAAGTAATCCCAGTTGCCGGGCCTAAGATGTTCTTCAAGAAGCCTGTGCCTACAAGATCCAAATTATTCCAGAAATCACAACATGAGGCAAAAAAGAGACGAGATCTGTTCAAGAATCCCTTATCGCTGATGCCATCGCCACAGCCGACAAAAAATCTGATTAAGCCAGAACTTTTACGCTCCAATAAACCTTCAACACTGTCCACGCCAGCCAAACCCCCTGCTGCTCGTCCCAAACCTCCATCTCCAGCAAGGAAAGTTCCATCAATATTCATTCAACCTAAAAGGGCCTCGTCATCCAGAACTGATGGGCCAGCACGTTCGCACTCAAACTCTCCTCGTTTGAATTCACCAGCTAAATCTGAAGATTCAAGACCTATCAAAAGGATGAAATTGGGGGAATACGTGTCTAGAAACACGACCTAAAAGCTTGGAAAAGCTGATTACAATCCTAATATAATAATGAACTAACCTAATGAACCCTAATGATTATAATTATATAACGTTGTAGAACCTACTGTTGATTTATCAGAATTTTATAGTTTATTTTTTTTTTCATAAAGAATACCAGCTTCTCATATGTCAGGATTTAAGGTATTATGAATGTACAAGATTATAACCAACAATTAGTTGACATCACTCCAGGTTCTACCCTTGATGTTTTTCAACTCGTCCTGAGTCAACACTTTACCAGTTGTGAAGTAACCAGAATTGATCTTTGCATCAATCTCAACACGGGAGTCTGGTGGAATCAACTCATCTGGGATCGGAATTCTCTCTAAAATTGGAATACCTTGCTCCACAATAGCATCGTGTTTCATATTGGACATTGACAACATACGGTCAATCTTGGTGATACCCAACCAGTGCAACACATCAGGCATCAATTGCTGGAATCTCATATCTCTGACACCAGCAATGCATTCGGTTCTATGGAAATATTCAGCAGCAGTGTCGCCGCCTCTCTTTCTGGCATTGTAAACCAAGTATTTGGTGACTTCGCCCAAGGCACGACCCTCCTTTCTGAAATACACAACGACACCGGTTCCTCCATTTTGAGCCTCCTTAGCAGCCTCTTCAATACCAAAAATCAAGTATGGACGACAAGTGCAAATATCAGAACCAAAGACATCTGAACCATTGCATTCATCGTGTATTCTCAAAGCAAGCTTCTTTTCAGGGTTAGATATTTGAGTTGGATCACCAAAGATATAAACTGTGAGACCACCAATTGGTGGCAAGAACACCTTGATGTCCGGTCTAGTAATCAACTCCGGATACATACCGTTGGTGTCTTCAAATAAGGCTTTTCTCAATTCATTTTCGGTGATGCCAAATCTCTCCGCAACACCAGGCAAATACCAAACAGGTTCGACTGCAACCTTGCTAACGTTCAAATCACCGTTGGAATTAATGACAACGTCACCATCAACGGCCAATCTTCCAGCCTCGACGGCTTCCTTCATTTCAGCTAATTGCATGTGCGCCTTGGTCACTGAGATCGTTGGCTTAATATCAACATTCTCCGATTCCCCAACATCGGCAAACAGCCAAGGAACCAAATGACCAAATGGGTCCATAGAAACAATCTTTTTAGCATCTGACCATTGCTCCTGTGCGGAAATCTTGAAAGCTGGCTCGGCGTTTGTGTAATCAGCGGTGTAGTTTGGGTCCAACTGCTTAGAGCCAACTGCCAAGGCGCGGTAGATACAGTAAGAGCCAGCATTAGCTCCAATAGCGTTGTGCTTAGCCAAACCATCCTTGTATCTAGAGGCCACGATAGGACCTCTCACAAGGGGGTCGGCGTGTCCCCAGTTCATCGCAAGGGGCTTGACGTCGGCGTCATCTGTGTAGGTTGTCAACACGATGTTCTGGAGAGCTAGCGGAGTCTCGCCTTTCAACTTAATCTCATGATGTTTGCATGCCTCATTGTGGATATGTGCCAGTGGTTTTGGCTGTGTTTGGAGCAGGGCGGCTGGGGCCATTGTCTATCTTATGTCAAAGGGATGCGGCAGGCTATTTTCGATGGGCTGCTTTCTGTTGCCAGTGGTGAGAGGCGAATACAGTAAACGATGATGTTTCTTAAGAAGTTTCAAATGCTGGAGCTGACTGGAACGGGACGGGACCTTGGCCTATTTATACCTCCATTAGCCGCCCATGGATATTACGCCTCCATCAGACTCCCCCATTGTGCCCCTTTATCTCCGCGGGGGATACGGACGCTCTCCGACGGGGATAAACACGTTACGGGACACAGAGCCCCTGTCACTGTATTGCGATAAGCGTGAACACCCGCACACCGCAATCAAGCAGCCTGCTTTGACCGTCGGAGATCAACACAGGGGCACATGCCAGCCTGGGTGGCAGCGGCTGGCATCTGTATGTGCCTCCTCACTAGAGCCATTCTGCTGAGCGTTGAGTGTGGAGTCTCGTGCTGGTTCGGTTTATTTGCCCTCCCATTGAAGGTATGTCTCTGCCTCCTCGCATTGCAGCCTGATCGCCTCAGGAGCCCGCGTTACTGGCTAGCTATTCGATTACATAATATCAGCAGTAGGGCTTACGTAAGAGAACAGAGCGCTGTCTGTCCAGTCCCCGGCGTTCCCGCCCCCGCCATCATCGGCAAGAAGAGCTTGGTTCAGCAGCCCGCCACGATGAGAAAAAGGCATTGGCTTGACACTGTTTTCAGGACGGCAAGGAGAGTGCGGCAGAGAGGCACAAGTCGAGATGGATATATTTGAGAAGAAGAAGCATGTACCGCCTCAGCCGACTTGCGAGTTGCTGGGCCCGGTGTCTATCATCATTCAGTCATGTTTGGGCCTCATTGCCATGTCTTCCCTTGTGCTGAAACGATATTACGAACATCCGAAACGACCTTGGAAAGTATGGATGTTTGATGTCTCTAAGCAGGTACTAGGAGCGCTTGGGATACACCTCTTGAATTTGGCTGTGTCGCTTCTAAAGTCAAAGGCTAGGAAAGTGCTTTTGTTGGAGGACGACGGTGTGCCTGAAGGGGGAGAATGTGACTGGTACTTCCTCAACTTATTCATGGATACCACGGTGGGGGTTCCTATCTTGTACATCTGCCTCGTTATTGTGTACACAGTCTGTGAGCACTTGAAGGTCCGCGACATTGAAAGCGGGAACTATGGCACACCGCCACGATTTATCCCTTACATCAAGCAACTCATAATCTTCTTCATTGCGGTTATAATGATGAAATGTGTCATTTACTTATTGCTCTATCTCCCTGTTTTCATCATGTATGCAGACTGGGTCTTGAGTTGGTCTGACGGGTTCCCTAATTTACAAATTGTTCTTGTGATGTTGGTTTTCCCTATGATGCTAAACTGTTTCCAATATTACGTTGTGGATAATTTGATCAAATTCTCCAGCTACAAGTGAGTGGATGTTTTCGTTTTCAAAAGTAAAGTTTGTGTTTTTCCTTTCTTTATTGTAGCACCAGCTTTTCTATAACTGTTTTACGCATCGTGCGCTGAAGCATCAAGAGGTGAAGTTTTCATGCCCGCACTTTCCTTGTTCTTTCACCATTACCAAAAAGATACACACATCCGGCAACAGACCAGTAAAATATCAAAGAAAACTAGGGAGATCAAAATGAATAAGCCACCTATTGGAACATTTACGGAGGAGGGAATAAGAGTCTCCACTGCTTTAAAAGATTCCGGATCATTCATGAGTCGATGGGTAACAACTCGCGGCGATAAGACCATCTTGTATGAACGCATCCTGAACGCCAAGGAACTTGAGCAAGAGCATTTCGTAGAGCTTTGCTATGTGGAGAGACACAACTCGATTTTGACACCCACTACGGTAACAATCTTCATTGATGCTACTATTCAGGAAATCATCCAAAGAAGTTACAAATCTATCTCACCATTCAGAAAATTTCTCATACTTGTCAATCCACAGGGAGGCAAAGGCAATGCATGGGATCTGGTCCAATCGCAGTCCATTCCAATGCTCAATGCGTCTGGGTGCTCTGTAATTGTCATCCGGACAGAGCATGCTGGCCATGCGCAAAGTATTGCTCGCGAGTTAGATCTTGATAAGTATGACGTTATTGTTTGTGCCTCTGGGGATGGAATCCCGTACGAGGTGTTCAACGGATTATACGAGCATGGCGAGCGGGCCAAGGCGATGAATTTGGCCGTGAGTCAATTACCTTGTGGTTCAGGGAACGCAATGTCTGAATCGTGCCACGGCACGACCAGTGTTTCTAAAGCGACGCTATCATTGATCAAGTCTCCAATAATGAACATTGACTTGATGGCTGTCAGTATGAATGGAGAGCTGAAGCTGTCATTCTTGAGTCAAACTTGTGGAATCATTGCCGATGCTGATCCAATTACAGAACATTTGCGGATTCTAGGGAAGTCCAGGTTTGATCTTGGTGTGACCTATGGAGTTTTTGCAGGACATAAATTCCCATGTACTGTTGGCGTCAAGTACGCGGCCAGGAAGGACGAATTAAAGAGGTTTTATCAAGCCTATGAGCCGATCCAACGTGAAATCACTGAAGAGACACTTCGACTCAGATATAGCGCCAGCGGACCTATTCCTCCAGATTGGGAGATGCTGGACCAGGAGTATACAGATAACATCAATGTCTTTTACGCGGGGAACATGCCGCTAATCACGCACAACGTCCCCTTCTTCCCAGCAGCACTACCCAGTGATGGATGTCTTGACCTCATCACGATGGATTCCAGAACATCTCTGGCGAAACAAGCCACCATTCTTCTGTCACTGGGGAGTGGCCAGCATGTGACCTATCCAGACGTCCGCCATGACAAAGCCGTGGCATATAGGCTGATCCCGCACAGGTCTGTCGAGGGAGAATTGTACGCCATTGACGGCGAACGTTTCAAGGCCTGCGAGGTCCAGGTTGAGGTCCTCAAAGGAGCGGGCAAAACGGTACTGAGAGATGCACGCTATACGGCAACAGGATTTATGCATCTATGACTTGGACTGACTCCTCTGAAGGGCACCTTGGACGGATGAGAGGCTGCAGCGGTACCTTACAGAAGCTTCCGTGGCTCCACAGCCAACCAACCAACCACACGGGCCCACAACCTCAGACGGATCCTAGCATCTCTACCTACAATCCGAACGGACCGCACACTGCCCCACCAGCTCACAGCAGCGCACCACACCTGTAGTACAACCCGCCAATGGATCCTACCTGGCCCCCACGCACCCACGCACCCACGAAAACACTAAAATACTAAGACACTAAAACCCGTGCGCGCAACAGCACTTTCTCACGGAAGGGAACAATGCGCCGACGGAAGCTCTTTCTGATTGGGCCACTAGACGTCAGGCAACCCAGCCCTTCCACGGAACTGCTCCCCTGCAAGGCTCGAAAAGCCCGCCCACAGCTCTCCAGAGGACGCCATACTCTGGCCCTTACACCAGAGCAGAGCTAGGCTCAGAGCAGAGCCAGGCGCAGAACGGCTCGGCACCCAGACCAGCACAGCACCATGGCCCGGGCGCCGCAGCGAGGCCGTTGGGCTGCTTTGAGCCGGGCCAAAGATGACAAAAACCGCGGCGGCTGGAACGCGCAGAAGCGCTGCCGGTTCGATCCGGCGCGGTGTCTGGATTCTCCTGCATTTTAAATCGATAAGGCTCGATCATCATCCGCTGACAGTACATGGCGCGTGCAACTTTGCTGCTGTGTGCTTATAAGCGTGAGTGTTTCCGCCCTGCGTCTTGTCTCATTCAGCAACGGTTTCTTGTTCTCGCCACTACTACACCCACCACCACCACTACAGCTGCCACCACAGCTCCTGCACCGATCCCACTGCTGAGACGTTTGAACAGCCTGATAGGTCTAATCCCCGTGACACATTACCTTTATCAATGGTTGCATCAACACTTCCAGCGCTTCCAAGCTACGACGAGCTCCACCAGCCGCCTACGTACGAGCAGGCGGTGACCGTGTGTGTTCCTCCACCCGACTACTACACTGTTGCTGCGGTCTCTCCACTGTCGCCGCTGCGGGACCTTTATCGAACACAGCCCTTAGATCTTGTGGACCTGACGCGGTCCACTGTTACGCCGTCCATCGACAACCTGGAGAACGTGTCCTTTGGCAGCTACAGCGCGATGACTGAGGAGGAGATTGAGAATTATTATCATTCGCTGTGCATGGTGCTGGAGGACAAAGCCAAACAGATTGCGCGCAACGTGGATTTTGTCCAGAAGAAGGTGAAGACGAGGAGTCCCAACCCATACATTGACAGACTGCGGGAGAGCTCGTGTGCTGACTTCATGAGGATAAGGAAACGCGTTCTGAAAGAGGCACAGGGCCTGGGGAACGTGTTTGATATGCTGATGTTGCACAATTCGATGTTTGTCCAGATTCAGTTCTCCATCGACCAGTTACAGAAGCAAACACAACAATTAGGGGAGAAGGAGTCCCTGATAATCAGCCAACAGCTTTTGGAGAGCGTTCTTTATAGAGGAATGGTTGTCAAGAACCTGGAATCGATCCAATCCCACATCAATAAACTGGCATCGGATGATGATGTCAGTTATGTTCTTAAGGAACGAGCAAAGATTTATAACGATGCTAAGGAAGTTGTTAGAAGACAAGCAGAATGTTAAAAAAAGAGAACATCAAAATTACGTAATGTCATTATTTATTCTACTGAGTACATCGATTGTAGCCTTCTACACAGATCATAGCAAAAATAAAACTGTTCATAATCTCACTAACTTTCTAAAAATTAGCACCCCACGTAGATGACTGCAACCCATTACTCATCCCAAATAATCCACCAGAGCTTCGATTATCAGTCAGTCCACTAAATCCAACAGAGTTGGTTCGGGACCCAAATGGCGACGATCTCTGTTGGCTCAACTGTGAACACTTGACATGCGTGATATTCCCCACTTCATCACGGAGAAGTTCAAAGGAATAGAACTCCGAAGTAGTCATCAAAAGCTGTAAAAACAAAGACATCGATGGGGCTTGCAAGTGTTCGAAAAGGCTTTCAAATGCCCGATATAAAGAATCAATTCCCACGAAATCCCGATCACGATTGTTTCCGTAAAGATAGTTATAAGCTTTAAAAATCTTGTACTGGTTATGGCGTACCAATTCTGCAATACTTCCAATAGTTGGATCAGCTGGGGTACCCATAGTAGCCTGAGGGAAAGGCGGATTACTGGAGTTACTCCAAAGACCTCTTCCAAGTAGTGAGGGATCAGCTGCACCACTACCGCTCGGTGCATTAAACCCTCCACTAAATGCTAGAGAACCGGTGGGGTTGACAGTTGGATTGAGGCCAACAGATGAGTTGAGAGAAGAATTAATACCGGAGTTCATACCCGATGAAACGTCGGAGGGATTAAACTGTGGGCCAGACCAACCATTCGAAGTACTTTCATTTGACCAAAGGTTCCCGCCAGCAAATAATCCACCACCAGTGAAATTGTCAAGTTTGGTTGAAGCCAAACCAGAAACAATATCGTCCATCCCTGCTGAAGGCTGATCAAATATTCCTGTACCAAAGGTTTGATCGAATGATTTCGAGGACGCAGAAGCAGCACCAACATTGGAGTTGGTAGTTAATGTGGTTGGTTGAGACCACGGAGAAATTCCAGAGACAGATGCGGAGTTGAGAGCAGTCT
The DNA here is from genome assembly GCA_030557175.1 of Petasospora japonica. Lineage (NCBI taxonomy): Eukaryota > Fungi > Ascomycota > Saccharomycetes > Phaffomycetales > Wickerhamomycetaceae > Petasospora > Petasospora japonica. The sequence goes on from JAKTVL010000074.1 coordinate 16,036, forward strand.
GACTAAAGAAATTTGAACCTGAATTTGGAATCGCATTGAACGGAGAGTGAGAAGAAGGAATAGAATTGGCCAGAGATGGTGATGGAGTAAAGTTTTGCTTATAAAGGCCGTCAAATAATGGATTGGCTGGTATGGAGTTCTCAAGACTGGTGGAAACACTAGAATTGGATCTTTCCTGTTGTTGATAATCTTGTTGAAGTATTTTCTTTTGATTCCCAATACTTCTTTGGTGTTCCTGCTCCATTTGTAATTCAAGCTGCTTCGTGTAAACCATACTCTTTCTTTCAGCCTCCTCCTTTTTGAGTTTCTCCTGAAGTAACTTTGCTTCTTGTTCTTCCCTTTTCTTCCGCTCAGCCAATCCCTGTTCTTCCTTCTTCTTCCTAATTTCTTCTTCCTCCTTAAGTTTAATCTCCATTTCTTTGCGAAGTTTCTCCTCTTCTTCCATTCTCCTTTGGTCCTCCTTCATTCTCCTCTTCTCTTCCTTTTCCTTACGACGTTTTTCTTCTTCCTCTTCCTTGCGACGCTGCTCTTCTCTCTTCTTTCGGTCGGCCTCTTCTTTACGTCTTCTTCCTTCTTCCATCTTTCTTAGATTCTCTTCTCTCTTTTCACGTTCAAGTCTCTCCTGTTCGGCTTGCTTCTTAAGGCGTTCCTCTTCTTTCTGCTGTTGAGCAAGACGTTTCTTCTCACGCTTCTTCTCCTTCTCTCGCATCTTCTTCTCCTCTTTACGTCGTTCACGCTCAGCAGCCTCTTCCTCCTCAGCAAGCAATGCCCTTTGTTGTTCTTGAATTTTCTTTTCTTTGAAAGATTTCAACAAACTTTGTCTCAACATCTTCGTGGTACAAAGCTGAAGCATACGACGGCCTTCTCGGAGTTGAGCCTCTTCATCAATAGCTTCATCATCGCTATACTCTTCTTCTTCCTCGTCATCATCATCATCTTCCTCTTCTTCTTCTTCTTCTTCCTCCCCCTCTTCTTCTTCTTCATCATCATCTTCCTCCTCCTCCTCCTCCTCCTCCTCTTCTTCTTCCTCTTCCTCTTCCTCTTCATCAATCATGAAATTCTCTTCACCTTCATCTCCATCCTCATATTCATCTTCATCATCCTCTTCTCTTTCGTCTTTCTCTTCCTCCTCCTCCTCCTCCTCCTCCTCCTCCTCCTCCTCCTCCTCGTCTATTTCGTCATCAAAGTCTTCTAAATCTGCTTCAAGGTCATCATCTTCGTGATTCAATACTTCACCTTCCCCAATGTATTCGTGTTGTAGTTGTCTCAATTCTTCACTTTCGTGTTGTAATTGAAGGTGAAGCCGCTGCTGATTCTTCAAATGTTCCCGGAGCATTTGACGGCCATATTCGGTATTACTGGCTCTTAGAGCTGAAGTTTCTTTTGCAAAATAATCACTTTGATCCCTGAGAATCTCAACAAGTTCCTCATGTAAATCAGTAGGTAGTACGTCTTCCCAATCACTATCAGATACGTCAGAATATTCACCATAACTGTCCTCTTCATCATCACTTGGAACATAATCTTCGTCTTCGTCCTCGCTATAATCCTCCTCGTTGAAATATAATGAGACTGGGTCTTCGGGGAGATCAACTATTGGAGGTTGTGGAACCATGTAAGTGTCAAAGGATTCATCATCACGATAAGGTTCAGGTTCCGCATAATAATCATCATCGTGATCTTCACGATCATAATTATAGTCCAAATGATCATGTTCTTCTTCATCGATTTGATTGGAATTCTTAACCAGCAGATCGGGTCTTTTCATTAGTTCGGATTGTCTTCTGATTCGACTTTCGGCCAACTTCTCCATCATTTCCAAAAATCGTTTACCATCATTTTTTAAAAGATCCTCCGCAACTGACATGATGCCATTCCTTCTTGCATCATCCATATTATTCAATGCATTGTTATCAACGGGATGTTTGGGAAGGGCCGTTAGATGACTGGCATCATGGCTTGTAGCGTTGGCATCATTAATATTCTCATTGAGCGGCTTGGTTGGTGACGCTGGGGCTGCTGAAGCAGATGGTTGCTTCGGCGTTTGTGAAGACTGTGAATTATGATGATGGTGGTTATTGGGATGTGGATGAGGATCTGCATGATTATCTAGTGACTGATACTGATGAGGTTGGGCGGACTGAGGTGATTCTGGTGTTGAGACTGAACCAAGGAAGTATGAGTGAAACAGTTCGTTTGTGAAGTTTTCGTCATTCTCCACGCGAGCATAATATGAATCATAGAGTTTTGTCAATTCATCTTCGATGATCTTTCTCTTACGGCCACATACTGAACAATTACATGTGATCTTCTGTTGCTCCTTCATAACTTTGAACACAGAATCTCGTTCAAGACTGAGAAGTTTCTTTTTTTCCGATAGTGCCAAGCTCTCCCAATATGATCTGAGTTCACCATTGAGCTCTACAGGTAAGTCATTCTGTAACTTTGCACTATTTGCGGTTGCGTATTGGCCCACATTCTTCTTTATTGTCTTGTTGGTTCCTGATGCTGATGGAGTTTCCAAACTTTGAACAATGACATCACCGTTGGAGTCCTGTTTAAGCACTCTTGATTCTGGGTAATCCATATTGGGGTTATCAAGTTCCACACCTGTGACTGTGACGGATTTCGAGACACTTGACAAAGATTGGGCTTTCTTAGCCTTGGATTTCTTCTTTTTCTTCTTCTTCTTATTAGTCGAGGAGCTGGTGTCATGTTCGTCATAGTCGCCTCCGCTTGCTCCAGTATGGTCATACTCGAACTGTATGCTGTCGCCATTCACGAGGGGCTCGCTGGGTAGAGAAACATGCATGATGCTGGCTGTTTGTGTCATTCCTGTGAGTTTTGCGCCTTGTCTTACTGCATTCAATATCTCAGACCCTGTGGTCAAACTGAACGCGAGTGGTGATGGGTTGGTTTAACTGGCGCGCGGCAACGAGAATAACGGATCCTTATGACAGCTTTTGACGTGGATTATACTGTGGTTATAGTTCCGCGCTATGAGACGTGCTAGTTTCGTTCTGTGGAAGCAATAAACTGCGGTTGATGGTGGAAGAGTAGATTCCCAAGGCTTCTACGGACCGTCATTCTGGTGCCTTTTCGCTGGCGTTTTTTTCTTTCGGACGAGCCGCGAAATGGCGGGCGCGAGGAGTAGAGGCTGACGCTGGAGAGAATGCTCAGCACGCCCTGTTGGCCTCCTCCGCATGGGTTTCCTAGCGCTAATTTATTGGGGGTGATTCTCGTGGCCTACCGCTTTCCAACGAATCCCCTCATTGCCGTGCTTTGTTCTTGTTTTTCGTGGCGTTCCTTGGTGAATGGGCTTTCCCCTGCCACAGGCACCGAAGCGTGGAGCGAGGCCTGCGTCTGCTATGCCGGTCACACATTACGTAAGGCACACCAGCATTACAGTGCCAATGACAAGGTGTTCGTAGGAGGTCATGGGAGGGTGAAGTGGTTAGCGTGTGTATCTGGGACTTGTTATTCTGGGATTATTAGGCACATATCAGCTAGCTTGTCCAGTTGGGGGCTCTTAGCGACCACCCTCAGCGACCGAGTTATTGGCGTTGCACAGCGGAAGCCGGACTTTGAGATGCGAGACGCGAAGGGAATGCTGGCCCATTAACTGGGAGCATAGTGGACGAGACACAGTGCTCGGATTGGAGACAGAACTTCAGAACGCTGAGCAAAGTGACCATACTTCCTGCTGAAATTGCTTCTCCTGGTTCTAATTTCGGTGTTCGGGACCCCTTTCTTGGGCGGTCGCTCCACTAATGTCTAGCTGTCATCTCCGTGCAATCTTTGATGACAGGGGGCTCCTGCTGTCGGCCTGTCTACTGACGCTCCAAGAAGAGCCGCCATGCATGCCACTAATCTCAGAAAAAAAGCACATTGACATACACTCAAGATTGAGGGGAGCAACCTAACACCATACAGTCTCAAAAGGAACTTCTTCTTCTTCTTCTTCTGCTTCTTCTTCTTCTTCTTCTTCTTCTTCTTCTTTCTAGGAATTGTTGATGTACAGATGTCTGCACGGGCCACGACTGCCAAGTTTTTCCTCCCCAGAACGGCTTAAAGGATTTAAGCTTAAACTTAGCATTGAACGGCTTTGTGACCGGAAATCGAGGCTCAGGGGCCCCGTAAGATCTGCTGCGCTTCTGTGGAAGGCTCAGTTCAACTCTCGGAGCCATTTAACACTGCCATGAAGATGTCCCACCCCTGAATATGGACTAATTTTAGACGGGGCAGAAAGAGCTTCCTTCCCGTCCAACCAGCCAACACACTTGAGCTTTAGTCTTGGCAGTCCGTACTGCGAGAATATTATACAAGTATGTATGTATATCGAGTAGGGTTTCCTTATTGTGTTGTGGAGGGCTTAGGGTGCCGCGCCGGTGCAACCTCATCGCCTCGGTGCAGCCCCATCACCTCGGTGCGAAAGTGCATTAATTCCAGCTTTGCAATCAAGGCCTCACCTCTAACAACGGCACAAGTGGATACATATCCCTTATTTAGATGCAGTGAACCGTGTCTCCAAGAGGGTCTTTTTGATGCTGGAGTTTTCAGTCTAGCCCGCGGCACCGAGGGATCAGCACCGGGTGTGTGATGTTGGACGCGCATGTACACTGCTTTCGCAGAAGCGAATCTTTACCATAAGCCAATCAGAGGCGCACTGACGACTTCAAAGTTGCCGTTTGATTCCTACATATGTCTGCATTCTGCATCTTGAGAGAGGTCTGGGACTCTTTCGTAAGGCTAAAATGAGGCCTAAGTGCTTTAGCAGTCCCATATCTCGATTATCTCGTCCATCTACGAGAAATCTAGGGGACGCTCGAGTACTTCACTGTGCCTTGGAACTTTCTCGCTTCTGCGTACAGACTGCCTAACTTAGCTAAGGCTTTGTGATTCATCCTTCCGTCTTACCTCACATGTTCTTGTTCTTCTAATGATTGGATATGACAGGTGATTAATACTCACGGAGACACCCGAAGAGAGGGAGAGACCTGCGGGTCATGCCTGCCTTTACCGAACTGCAGGGCCCAGATAACCCCTGCCTGTTGTTGGCTACTTCGCTGTTCAGTCGAGAATCCCGGGCACATGTTCTGCATATCCGCAGCCGACAGGGTCTCGACTTTCCAGCTTTGGTGTCTTATTCTCGTTTCTAAGACCATAAAGTCCTTGCCTTGAGGCTTACTTCTAGACCATAACATCACGTCAAATTGAAAAGACATTCTCACAAATTGCTCCTGCATGCAGCAGATCCCTCTCCAGATATTAGGATTTAGCTCTTGAATGGCACCAATCACATGAGGCGCTATTCCATAGCTACATTTATCACACGACATGGTGTTCAGTGGAGGAAATGGCGTGCACTTATGTAAACTATAAAGGATTCACCAAATCCTGATTTGAGGCTTTCTCGGAGTGTCATTTGATAACAGGAAAAACATTTAACAAAGGCACCAAAAGGATGCGATTCTCTCTAACTGCAGTGGTGATTCTCTTCCTAACATCCTTGGCCCAAGCAGGTCCATCCAAGACAACCAAGCTTGGATACAAATGGAATATAGCTACTAATGCTTGTAGGAAGGTTACCAGGACTCTCCTTTTTAACTACAAAGCAAATAAAAATTATTCTTATGACGGTCAGTGCAACTATGAACCTGCCCTGGGGACCATGCTTGTTTGTCTGTCAAACTATTTTCCTGAATACTCAAGAAATTTTAACAGATCTCTATCAACCATCGCAGGAAGATGTGAAGAGTATGGTAACTTGTCTGAGGATTTCGACTATTTTATTTATCAATATCAGAATGCTACAGAACACCTCATAGAGAATGGAAGTGTCAACATTACAAAACACAAATTCTTCCAGCCATACAACGTTACAAAGGAAGATACACGTGAAGCATACTTGAACTTACAAAGCATATACTACAACTGGGATATGCCAAGTCTCTATGCTTCAGTATATTATTACTATTTCATATTCGTCTTTTCTTTATTTGGGATCTTCAATTACCTGAAACGTTTGGGATATTCGGGCCGGATATTGAATAACAAGTATATGAAGTGGTATAAGTCAAATGTTACCACACCGGCTGTTTTAAACAATCATCATACTACTCCACTTCAGGCTCTTAAGGTCTTTTCTACCCTGATGCCAGCAAGGATTGAGACAGTGGTGATCTTCTTCTTTGTTGCCTTGAATTTAGTCCTTTCAACCGTTCATTATGACATTGTTCCAGTAGGTGTCAGTCATGCAATGGAGTTGTGTATCCTAATTGCTGACCGTACTGGTCTTTTAGCATTTGGCCTTGTTCCTCTGATCGTTATGTTTGCCGGTAGGAACAACATAATCATGAGTCTTACAGGTATTCCCTACTCTTCTATGATTGTCTATCATAAGTTGGTTTCAAGACTTATGTTTATCTATGCTGTCGCTCATGGTTCATGCTGGACAGCCTACGCTGTTGTTGAAGGATACATGGCTAAATATTATGCTGAGACTTACTTTAGATGGGGTGTTGTCGGTGTTTGTCTTTGTGCTTTTATTTGTTTCCAGGCCATACACATATTCAGAACCATGGCTTATGAGGTTTTCTTGGTGCTCCATATAGTCCTGGTCATTATGTTTATGGTAGCTATGTTTTATCACTGTTATGACCTTGGATATTTGGAGTGGATGTATACCTCTTGGGCTCTTTGGATAGCAGATCGCTTGGTGAGAATATTCAGAATCTTGAGATTTGGAATTAAAGAGGCAGAAGTTGAGCTTCTTGGGCCTGATACTTTCCGAATCACCATTGCTGCTGGTAAATTTAGTAATTTCCCTGGTTGCTTTGCTTATCTTTACTTCCTGACACCCTATGGATTTTGGCAATCACATCCCTTCACATTAATGAGCTCTGTTACACAAGAGAACACTATTGTCTTCACCATTAAGACTAAGAAGGGCATGACCAAATACATAAAGAAAAGACTCACGAATTCTGAAAATGGTAAGCTCAAGCTCAGAGTAGGTGTGGAGGGTCCATATGGCCACCGTGCTCCTTTAGAGAAGTACGAGAATGTAATCCTAATCGCTGGTGGCAGTGGTCTTCCAGGATTGGTGGAGCACGCCTTGGATCTATCAAAGAGAGAATCTGCTATGCATCAACATATTAGGCTTATTTGGGTTGTCAAAAGTTTGCATGAGCTTGGCTACTTTGCTGATGCCATTGGTAGACTCATTCAACAAGACATTGTTCAAATTGAAGCTTATGTAACCAGCAAAGAGGCTAGTGAAGCTTTTGGTGGATCTGGAACAGACTCCTCGCGAGAAGAAGAGGTCTCCAGTACAGATAATATCACTAAATCAAGTGCCGATGGAAAGGAGATGGCGACTGAAAAACAAACCTCGATTGATCTTCCTTCTCGGCTAACTCATCATATTAATCTTCAGTTTGGAAGACCTCAAAATACAGAAATAATTTTGAAAGCTGCAAAAGAATGTGGTGGATCTTTAGCCATCATGAGTTGCGGTCCGCCGAAGATGTGTGATGAAGTGAGAAGGGCCGCTGCCTCTGCTATCATGGAAAGTACTTCGGTTGTAGATCTATTTGAGGAGCTACAAGTCTGGTGATCTAATTGTCTTATTATTATAAATATTAGAATACTTTCATGTCATTAGTAGTAAAAATCACTCCGTGGGCCGCAAAAAAATGTGTCGAAGAAGCGGAAGATATTAACGGGCGCGTTACTCTGCTGTGCGAAAACCCAATCATCATCACCAACCTCAAACAACACACCAAACAACTAGTAAACCGTTGCCGAGGAGAAAAGAGTAATCAACACCCCCAACGGGCGCTGAACTAGGAAATGTCCATCACAACGTCGATGGACTCTGCCTCCATGGGGATCCATACAGAGACCTGTGTGCTGCATCCTCGAAGAGTGAGCCACTATCGATTCACACCTCCTCACTCATCCCTGGATAACGTTACTAACAACCCTGCTACAGAGAAGGATAGCACATCTAAGAGGGTTGCATCTACGAAACATCACATTGGATGTAGCTTGCTCGAACGAATTCAAACCTCCAACAAAAGTACGAAGTGCCACGAAAGACATGATTGGTCTAAACACACCGATAGATCGCCAGCTCTATCTGCAATCCATCAACAGTTGCAAGTTTCTCGACGTATTCTACTCCTTACATTTCGAAGACGGCGAAGTGTTCTACGTCAGCGAACTAAAGGAGCGATGTCTTAATGCTGACTTTCAGGAGTTCAGATTGGATACCATACGAGGCAGTTTGAATAAAGTGTTCAAGCTGAAAGTTTGGGCTAGTAAGTTTGGCAAAAGCTCAGAGTGGAATCTCCTTCTCGATTACATTGTGGACCTGAGATGTCTACTATACTGGGGTCAGAATGTGGACTCTATTAAGTTAGATGGAAGCAACTCCGTCGTTATCGAGATGATTGACGGAGTGTATGTCTTACCGCTTGGAATCGACCTAGCTTGGTACAAAGGTGTATGTTCTCGGGAGACGCTTCACAAGCATCCTTTGGAAAGTCTGACGTTTGATTCGCTGATGAAACTGAATGGTTTGGAGATGGGTGTCGAGGATATGCAAAGGTCCAAGTTGAAATTGGAATTGCGCATCAAGGAAGAGGTTTCGGAGTGTGCGATAATTGATATACACAGAATTGATCAACTGACAACTACAATACAAAGACAGAGAGAAATTAATGGCTTACGAAGAGAAAGACTCGAAGAGTTGAAGGAGTTGAAAAGGCAAAGGCTTTTAGGAATGAAGATCCAAAGAGATACAGAATCTGAGCAGTTTGATCTGATGAAAGATCAATTTGCCGCACTTTATGTTAAATTTGAAAACACTTTACAGGATCTTGTGATAGAAAGATCCAAAATCATTAAAACAGTGATAAACATATTCCCAAAGAAGGATATCGAGCAATGGTTGGAATGTAAAGAGTTTGAAGTACTACCCAACGATCTATCGCTGAAGAACATGAATGATATTTTGAACACCAGTGATCCACAGTACATCAATGAGCTTAATGCTGGCTTTGGTTTTATCTGCCACATCGTCTCGTTGTTATCGCGCTATTTGGCTGTTCCATTGAGGTACCACTTACAGCCATTTGGTTCGTCATCATATGTCATTGATAACATCTCTCAAATTAATCAAAGAAAAGTTTTCCCTCTGTTTTATACTTCACATTTCTTAAGGTTTCAATATGGTGTCATGTTATTAAACATCAATATCCATGATATTTTGGATGAAGCATACAACTATTATTGAGCTTTTGATATTTTGAATTGTATAAATGTGCAATTTGAGGAGATATACTTGCCTCCCTCTCTCCCTATCTCTATATGTATATAATAATAGTCATCATGTCATTATTTTCAACTGCATTAAACCCCCTTCCACTTTAGCGTGTGTCTGTTTTTTTTTATATATTTCTCTTGCATTGAAAAGTAAAACTTTTCAAGAGTGAACTTATGATTTCACTGGTATAGTATTACTCACGAGAAGCTGTTCATCAAACGTATTCTCTGGCTCCGTTTCCAATCTTTTATAACTTTTCACTGATCCATCTTTTGAGTCGATATCAAAGATTCTCACTCTTCTAGTTGTTCCTCCGTAACCACCGTAGCCTCCTTCTCCTGCAGCGCCACCAAAGCAGAGCCAGATCTTATCGTCAGGGTTATCCTCCTTTGTATCTAAAACACAGAAATCGTTACAATGATCGTGGCCAACACTCACGACTGAGACTCCCAACTGTTGGAGTGTATCACGGGCATGCGTGTTATATATTGGAGAAGTAATTGCCTCTTTGTAATTACCGACATAACCTTGTTCAAGGTTACGATACTCCGGTAGGGGAATATGGAAAAATGCCATATTGATCGGGGGCTTGTCCGTTTTCGGAGGAGCATTCTGCTTGAGGAACTCAAGTTGAGACTCTTTGAGCCAGTCGTACCCAGGATTCACCTTTGGAGCCGGTGAATATTTATGAGAGTCCAAAATGAAGAAGTTGATTGGATGGTCATCTGACGGTACCTTCAATAAGTAGTTCCCCACACCATCAACGTCCTGAGGGCCCTCGATGGCCAGGTTGTAAGGTAAAGTCTTCATAAAAGTCATCAATTCTTGCCTCGTTGCCGAGCCTTCGTCATCATGATTTCCAAACATAACGGCATATGGAATTCTTCTTTGGATCAAAGGCTGGACAAATTTAAGAGTGGTAGTGATGGAATCAAACGAATCCTCGCCAAAGATTTGGTCACCTGTAAGAATGACGAGGTCAGGGGATTCAATGTCAAGTACCTTATTGATGAAGTCCAAGGTGCGTCGATCAGCTTTACAATCTGGTACCTCTGGGAATTGATCACGGCAAATTCCTTCAAATGAAGAGAAATGGAGATCGGCAATCTGTAGCACTTTGAACTTGCCGTTTTGTGTCTCAAGAGCTGGGCGGGAAACTGGCACGAAAATTGAAGAGGTCCTCAGAGTCAAGTAGACTGGTACGTTGCCTCTGATGCCATTTATTGGGTTCGACTCCACTTTCCAGTCAGGACGAGGGTCGATGGGAGACCCGAATAGGACATCCAATCCGTAGTAGAATCTATTTGACCTATGCGGGTCAAACTTCTCCAGCTCGTGGACAACGGAGCCATCCGGTCTTACGGCCACTTTTGTCACAGCATCCGACTCGCCAATCTCGGTCAGCGGCTTGGTCTTGATGTAGAGGTACTGGCGTGTGAACATTGACCACCTCTTTCCTGTCTCCTTATTCCAGTCGAGCCTCTTGGGGATCTGTTGCCATCCGCCACCCGGTGAGCAGCTCGAGAACATGTTGCACGTTCCCAGACTGATCCCTGTGACCACCTCGTCAAGGCTCTTGTATGGAGCGTAGCGAGGTGCCGGCTCCTCGCCCAGCGGTAGCGTGTGGTAGAAGAACCCCACCAGGAAGAGCAGCACCGTTAGCCTGATGAGCGTCTTGTTCAAGCGGTGGGACCGTGGCATTGCGTGTCGGACAGAGTCTGTATAGTGTCTCTGTGTGTCTTTATGTGCAAACGTCACAGATAACGAGCGACCCAGAAACGGGTGGGAAAAGCGTTCTGATATTAACGATTTTTGTAGCGGTACCTCTATGTACACCGTGGTCCTTCTTACTTTTTTTTTAGCGTGCGATTCCAACTCGTTCGTTGTACATCTCCGACTTTTTGCTCGTGTATGCAGGCAAAGCTGTACCTGAAACTAGCGCTTCTTAAGGTGGTCTGGGGTCAGCAGGCCCTCTATGCTTGTGTCTTGTTTCTTGTTTCTTTTGTCAACCAGCTTTACTCTCCTGCGTTCGGCCGTATGATGCTCCGCGCTCATCGTCCCTTTTCCCAGCCCATCCTGAACTCTCTCTCCCTCGCGTGCAGAGAGCTGCGTCTGCTCGAAGCCCTCTATGTGTCTACTTTAGCCCGTGTGCCTGTTATCGGCCAGAATAGCTGGGTGTCTACCGCCTATCGCGTTTCGGGTGGCAATGGGGCAGACACGCCGGTTAGCGCTACCGTTGGCAAAGCCAGAGGCAGGTCTTCATCATCGCTGTGCACTGCGCGCGGCCCGAAGCTGGCGGCCTTTGCGTCTTTGTTCTTTTTCATCGCCATGTCTCTTCTCTTTTTTAGCTGGGGGAGGGGGCTCTTCCAGCGGACAACGTCCTCGGTGCTGTTCCAGGAGGGAGAGGAGAATAGAGCATGAACGAAAAGCGGGGGGTCATGTTCCAGGCTCCAGGGCCCCATCACCAAGTGGGCTAACGGTTCTCGTGCAGAGCCGGCATGGCGGCGCTGATCTACGTTTGGCGATGCGGCAGCTGGCATCCCCCCGCGGCGCGCTGAAGCAGGTAGCTTCTTGTGTGTCTACACATGCGTCCCTGTTCATATCCCACGGCCTTTCATTTTCATTCAGGTGCCGGGTAAATAGATTGCCCTCTTCAGTGCTTTTCCGGTCTGTGGCCCCCGGTTTGCAGGAGGCCCCCGTGCGGAAGAGCAGCCTGGGGGCCTGGAGCAGGGTGGCGGAAGGGGTCCCTGGCGTGCGGGAGTCGTGGGATCGACGCCAGCGTTGCGCCGCCGTCGCGAGCGATTGCCTGCTCGAGCTCCGACAGGCTAGGCTTGCCTGTGCCCTCGCTGCCGCTGGCTTTGTTCTGGCCCTGGTTGTCACTCATCGCTGTTGTGTGGCGTTGTGCTTGGCCCGCAAGCTTCTTGGGGCGAGAACATTGAAAGAAAAGGTGGCATCTTTATATCCGGGACGACTCATTGTGGCCGCACCGGGGTGAGGGAGAGAAGGGCAGCCCTCCACACGCGGCCACAAGACAGGCCAGAGCGCTTTCTGTTGGGGGAACGGGACACATCTCTCGGGCTCATCTGTGGCAGTCTCTGTACATGGGTAGACGCTCGGAGGTAGATGGCTCAGCAGTTTAGTGCCCCGGAGCCTGTGCACACCCAAACAAACGCGCGCGCGACCTGGGGATCCCGTCGTGTCCAAATCGGCAAACATTGTCCCCTCAAACAATCACCATCTCTGTCCCCCAGCTTCCCTGTCATCTGCCGCACACAGAGTCCACGAGCGCCGGCGCTATGGAGGAACAGGGCCAAGAGTGAGTTGCTGAGCCTATGGTGGCTTGCCTGCGTGTGGAACTAGACTAACCTATTGGCAACAGGCAGTTGCAGCTATGGCTGAGAGGGATCCGGCTTGGGGAGTACTATGACAGGTTTAGAGGTGTGTATTGTTTGGCGGCATCGACGGCCGGGCTGCAGTTTGGAACTGGGATACTAACAGATCACACTGATAGAGTTCGGGATTGCTTATGACACACTCAAGTTTCTGGACATTGGTATTCTGAAGGACATTGGCGTCGACAAGATTGGGGACCGCATCAAGCTCGAGCACGAGATCAGGCGCCTCAAGAATGAGCACTACGTCAAGCTTGTTGGAATTGACGAGATGTTCACGTCCATTGTACAAATCAAGGAGCCCGTTATAGAACCATTTGCCCCGCTATCCACACAGAAATCTGAATTCAAGCTCAATGCCCCGCCGCAAAGAAGCGAGAAATCGATGGTTTCGTTTATCCTACAAAATGGGTCGACAGTCAAGATAAACGTGAGCGGCTGTTTCAACGCGGTATCGATCAAGAAGAAGCTCATAAAATTCCTGGATCTGCCTAATAAAACTGTCGGTGCATACGACGCGTATTTAACGAGTGCACAGGGGGAACCCCGCTTGCTCTTTGATGTTGAGCTCGTGACGATATGCCACTCCAGTGACCGTCTCGAAAAGGGAAGGATACTGTTCTGCCCTAAAAACGAGTCTCCTTCGCAAATGGCTATCGAGGTGTCAATGAAGTACATTTCTTTGGAGCCGTCAAGGCACAACTCGAGCGTTTCCAACTCGCAGGACGTGAAATTCAGATCGTTCTTTGGACAAAGGCCTTCATCGCAACTTATTTCCACAAACCTCTCACAGTACTTCCCCGAGACAAATAAGAATAAGCTCGAGAAGACCATTAGAAATTCTGTCAGATATTCTCACAGAATGTCAACTTTTGGCACCCAAAAGAGACTCTCCACAGTGGGAGACATCTTGATGGATAACACAAGCAAAATTGACAGGGCGCGCATGGATATTGGAACAATGGATTCGTTGAATTTGCAATCAAGTATGGATCAGACCAAGCAGAGATTCTCTCTTGCCTCGACAATAGCAGACCGAACCTCTAAGATCGAACTGCTGGATGTCGAGTCAGACTCGGATGACGATGAAATCATTGCAAACATCAACAATGTCAACTTAGTTTCTGGCTCAATGCATTGGCTTAAAGGTGCTAGAATTGGGTCAGGCTCCTTTGGTACGGTCTACCTGGGTATGAACTCTCTTACGGGTGAGTTGATGGCTGTTAAACAGGTGGAATTGAAACCCCTGTATGATGATAAAAACGAAGATAAAGAAAAGGAAAAGCTAGTACATCAAAAGATTGTCGAGTCATTACAACACGAAATGAAACTGCTAGCCGAGCTACATCATGAAAATATCGTTACATATCTTGGATCTTCGTCTGATGAGAACTATTTGAACATCTTTTTGGAGTACGTTCCAGGTGGTTCATTAAACTCTATGCTCACAAACTACGGGCCATTCGAAGAACCCTTGATTAAGAACTTCACAAGACAGATACTGATCGGACTGAATTATCTCCATTCAAAGAACATTATCCATAGAGACATTAAAGGAGCAAATATTTTGATTGATATTAAAGGAGAAGTTAAGATTTCAGACTTTGGCATTTCCAAGAAATTGACACCGTCAAGCAGTGAGAAGAGGGCATCACTACAAGGATCCGTCTATTGGATGGCTCCTGAAGTTGTTAAACAAGTTGCAACAACAACGAAGGCTGATATCTGGTCTGTAGGATGTCTCATCATCGAAATGTTCACCGGTAAACATCCATTCCCAAACTTCTCACAAATGCAAGCAATCTTCAAAATCGGCACACATACAACCCCAGAAGTTCCAAAGTGGTGTTCCGAAGATGCAAGAGACTTCCTCAATCAAACCTTCATACTGGATTACAAAAAGAGACCCTCGGCTCCTCAATTGCTAAACCACAAGTTTTTGGATACGCTACAGGTATGAAAGAAAATCTACACTGTTTAGTAATTCAATAGAGGTTGTTGAAAAACACAAACACACATTCTAATGTACATTTAAAGGAAAAAGGAGTAGAAAATTAGTATGTAAAACTCGGTCATTAAATAACAACACCCCCGGTCTCTTCAAAGAGTAATTCTTCATCCGGAACCTCTTCAATGGTGACCTTCTTCTTTGGCTTAACTTCCTTCTCATCAGTCTTTGGAACCCGGATAGTGAGTAAACCATTCAAGTACTTGGCCTTGATGTCATCCTCAACAATCTTTGGCAGCGTTGGGAATTTGATTCTTCTTTCAATAGATCCTGTTCTAATCTCGCTAATCTTTGTGCTCAGTTCAGCGTTGAATGGATCCTGTATGGTACCCTTGACGACAATCTCGTTAGTGGAAGGATGGAAATCAATGTCCAAGTTTGCCAAGGTTGCACCTGGGATGGCCAATACAACGGTGTATTCCTTGTCGTCGTCATAGACGTTTGTCTGCGGAGAATATGGCAGCGTTGGGTTCTTGGCATTACGCTGCGAGATCTCAATCTTTGGCTTTGGCTCCTTAAATGAGGCTGACGAGTGGCGATGTAGGATACTTGGAATAGCCTTCTGTGGGATTTTTGGCTTCTCTTGCTCAACCTTTGGAGCTGGGGCTGAGGCTTGCGAAGAGGCTTGCGCTGGGGCTTGCGCTGGGGATGGGGCCTGAGCTTCGTTCGATGGCTGCTGGGACCCTCTCAAAGGCTCCTCTTGCTGCTGAGCAGGCTGCGAAGCAGCACCTGCAGCAGCACCCTGCGAGGCTAAGTAGTTCAAGAGATCAACGAAGTCATACTGTTGTGGAGCTGCTGTCTGCTGTGGCTGTTGAGGTGGTTGTGGCTGTGACTGGGCAGGAGCCTGGCGTGTGTACTCTCTTCTTGGACGGAAGTATGAGGAGTAGTAGTCCGGGTATCTGAGGGAGTAATAGCCACCGTCGCTCGATTCCTCGTCATCATCGTCGTCCTGGAAGAACGGTGAGCGGGCGGCGTACTGTCTGCGTGGGAACCTGGATAAACGTGGGGCATTGTCCTGCTGTTCGCATGCAAGTGCGTTGAGGATGTCGGCGAGCGAAGAGTTGTAGTAAGCCATTGTCTATAAACTGTGTGTGTTGAAGATCAATGGATTGTGGAGCTGGTAATTATGGCTCTAAGGTGGAGAGAGCAATTGAATATTGGGCGAAACCCTGCTGGCTTTTATAGACATTATCGTGCCACCCTTGCCTTTCCAGAACCTTCTGCTAATCCGGCTCCTTTGGCACCTTCTAGAAGATTCGGCCCGGGCGGAGCGCTCCATTTGGGCTCCCCTGCCTGGCTCCTTCTAGATATTTCCTCCCAGCCGAGTGCGCGAATGCAACCCCCGCGTCCTCGAGGGCTCGCTTCAGTAGACATCCATCGCGTTGCGAGGAGCGTACTGTGCTAGTTGGCTTGCCCGTTGTGAGCGGTGTGTCTTTGGGTGCCCGAGGCTCTCGCTTTCGTTTTCTTCTACGTGCTATTGTCTCTCTGCACTCTTCTACCAGCTCCTTGTCGGTTGCCGCACCGTCTCGGTCGCCACTTAACTCGCCACCGCCACCGACTCCGTCATCATCATCGTCCCATCCATTAATCAGCTCCAGGCTATAAATTGTGCGCCGGCCCGCATTGTCCATCAAGAGTCTTTCCATCAGAGATGAGCACAGTGCCCTCAGAAGACGCCGCCGTGCAAACACAACAGTCCCAACCGGCCAAGGACTCAGACATGTCGAACGTGGCGCTTATGGACATTGGCGAACACTGTTCGTTCTGCGGACAGATCGACTTCCTCCCTTTCAAATGCGCATGTTCAAAGACTTTTTGTCTGCAGCATCGAACTCCAGAGTCTCACCAGTGTCCCAAGCTGGAAGAAGTGAAGAAGAAGACAGCGTCTGAGAGGATGATTGATACGTCACACTTACCCTCGGCCAAGACGCTATTCCCTGATAGATCCAACTTGAAAATAGCCCTCAAGACAACAGAAACAAACCCGGTGACAATACGGGGCAAAATGAAACAGAGTGGTGCGTTCTCCAAAATGAAGCAGTTCTTTGAGTCAAGGCGGTTATCGAGAACGAAAGAGGTAACAGGTCCTGCAAAGAGAATGGTGGAGCTTTCCAAATTGAAGACAAGCGCCAAAGGTGAGAAATTAATCCCATCGACAGAAAGGATCTTTGTTTGGGTGCAAGTTGTTGATGAGACATCCAAATTTGATAAGATTGAAAAGCATCCGATATTCATATCCCGTGTATGGCCCGTGGGGAGAGCCTTGGACTCTATTGCAAAGGAATTGAAATTGAAAAACATAAACAACAGGACCACAGATCAAACTCAGAAATTGTTTTTGTTCAAGGAGAAAGGTGACCAATTTGAAAGAGTAAATACTAATGCCAGATCTAATGTCCTTAAAGATGGCGAGACGTTATTCTTGGTGAGAGGCACAGATGACTTCAGCGCAGAATGACCACGTCCATCAAAAAGTGTTGGATCGTTCTAACACTTGTCTTCTCTCACACACTCTAGATCTTTTCTGTAACTCAAAAAGAAGAAGAGAAAAACTGAAAGCATGAATGTAATCTGTATTTGCGAAGTAGTATTCCAAGCGGGCCTAGGCGTTATCTCCGACCAAGCTCCGGGAAGATGGCTGTGTCGCGTCTGCCAAAGAAAAAAAAAACACAATACAAAAAACACACACCAACGCGTCCTTAAACAACTAATTATAGGCCGTTGAGAAGAGCCGCTATGATTCTCAGCAGCGAGAAGATCACCTGGGACAGGGCGCTCAGTATCGTCAGTGTGTATAACTTCTCTGTTCATTCTGGTGAATTCAGCCAGTTTGGTTGAGCTGCATTCACTCCCTCCGTTTGCAGGCCACTAACTAACGATCTACAAAGACCAAAATGCTCTTGATCAGCTATATAGAGATCGTCCCACCAATGATCACTATGGCAAATTTAAAGCACATTGTCAATCGCAAGGCCTTACAGTGGTGAAATTCATTATTAGAAACCGATTGAAATGGGTAAAGCCCACGGGCGAATTGGACATCAAGCCCAACACCACAAGCGATTTATACTGTGATCCAAGGGATGTGCGAATCATCGGTAACGATTTCCCGTATAACTTCAGCAATAACATGAGGCATTTGGTCGCTTGGACAAAATTGGAAATCCCCTGTGATCCCGAATCTGAGATCGGTGATGTATCTGAGCGGACAAGAAGGATACTAAATGCTTATGTTAAAAAGACTTTTGCGGTTGGTTTGGATATCCCCGAAGAAAACACCATTTGGTTCAGAAATTTTCCAGCGTTGCAAAGCGTGGTGGAACTTTCTCACATTCATATCTTGGTTAAAGGTATGACGGATGAACAATTCGAGAAAGTTGTTAATACCGCTGGTTCTGTGCTTACTGCAGAGGATATTGAGAGGGCTGTGGAGGGATTATAAAATTACATCTAATGATACAGAGGGGGTATATACATATATATGTGTGTGTGTGTGTGTGTGACATGGAGTCAATTGTTATTGTAGAGAAAGATAATGATAGCGGAGAGCCGAGCTCCTTATCCAGTAACAAAGAACCAAACAGCGCTATGTACGTGCGTTTCATTTATGAGCAGAAACTTTTGAACTCGGCTTCAATGATCGGTCTTAGTTATTGAGTTATGATCAAATATTGGAAGGATAAGAACCGTCACCGCTTCTCAAGAGCAATAGCCTTTTCGATGTTGAGATGTTTGTTGACACAAAATTCAAGACGGTACGGCCACTATAAATGAAAGATAATTTCGATGATAAAATAAGTTTAACAAGTAAATTTGTTGGTCAGTAATATCAAATTTGAAGTATTATTCGATTTACATAAGCTAGAAGTGCTCCAAGACTTGATGTTTAAAGCTTCGAATGTCACCCTCTTGGTAATGGAGTTGAAATTGTAGTAATTAAGCTTTTCTTCTACTGGAAAAATTTAAGTGTTCTCCCATATCTCTTCCAAGGCAAGAAAAAGGTAAGCATTATTTGCCTGAAAGCATGTCAGAGAGGTCAAACGAAAGGAAATCTCAACTCAGCCCTTTGGCTATAGGATTGTCTCTGCCCAAATATGTATTTTTATATCTCTCTCCGCCAAGCGCTCATATTTGTTCGCGTTTTAACACTACTAAACTTCTTAGGTTATTCAATAATATATGACTAAGTGCCACTTATTATATATAAGGTCATGGTAAATAGTGTATGATCGAACGGAACAAAACATAAGGCTAATGCGAATTGGAAGATGAAGGAAGGGACAAATCACATTCCCAAGTTCACCTTAAGAGTATAAGTAACGACAAAGGGTAAAGAAATGACCAATATAGGATACTGAGCCACAAGCATCAAGGCACAGCAGTCCATTTGCAAATGTGGACCATCCAATGGTGTATAAAAAGCAGTGAAGTAAATTTGTGAAGTTGACGAAGGACAACTCCAACTTAGAATGATCAAAAATCTTGCCACGGTTTCATCAATCAGATCTCCGGAATATAATCTATTAGTCCAGAGGACGCCAATTATAGGTAATATGACAAGTCTTATAAGTACAATTGTAATTTGAATCTTCCAAAACCCCTTCGGTATCTGTTCAATCTGAAGTCTAGCCAAGGTGCCACCAAGTAAGAAAATACCCATTGGAATTGCAGCATTTCCGACATAACTTGAGAAATCCATAACAAAACTCAGCGGCGGTTTATCATCTGGGGCCTGTGGCATATTAATACTATTTGTGACGAATAATGCTCGGACCCAAGGAATCATTGCGACAACAAGTGCTAGTATCAAGACAATCGATGGCACTCTAATCATGTTTAGAGCGACAAATTTCAACCAGCCAAGCTTATACTTCGTGATAAACACTTCCAAACTTCGATGACTTGATGGCTTTTCAGGATGCTCATGATAACTGCTGTGATCTTCATCATCATCATCAACATTTAAGCCAACTTCTTGAGCTCTTGATAGAGACTTTGCCAAAGCGTTAATGTTTGGGATTGTTTTTATTCTCTCAGCTTCGCTATATTCATCCACGATGCTTTGGATTGTCTGAGCTCTAGATCTGTGTGATCTAGTAGAATAACCAGAATCATTGGAGTAAATCCTTGAGAATGACGACGCACTTGGCCTTCTAGTCTGAGCCGACCCTCTTCTTGTCGAGTTACGACGGATTGTTATGGTTCTTGTGGCACTTTCCATATCAGAATCAGACGAAGAGCCTTCATTAACAAGGGGAATCACATCATACTGCCCGCTGCTTGCGCCATCGTTATCATCATCTGCATCTGCCTCATCGTCCTCTTCCTTGTCCTCGTTGTTTCTATTTCTGTCGAGGACTATTACGGAACCTTCTCTGGTCTCTCGATTCAGCTGTGACGCGCCTGAATCGACACCCTTCTCTTCATCCTTTTTCTCTCGAAAGTCCAGGCCAATCATCTGGAAGAGTCCGCAGTTCATCATTAAGAACTGTTGCACGGATGCCAACACAATGGACAGCGCTGCCGCCTTATCACCCTGAGCGGCTGAGAACACCTTACCCGTGTCCATACTTTGAACGTAGGCGATTGGAAGGTCCGATATGTTGGAGAAGAGACCGGCAAAGAGCATTCCATACCTCCATTCACGAGGGACAGGAAGAGCGAAGCTGGCAACGAAGGTCAGGAAGAGTCCTGTGCCGAAGATAGTAACACCCGTGAGCACCAGCACGGCGATCTCTTTTATCTCGCTACCCGATAAGTTCGTAACAATCTTGTTGAACGTCAGGGCAGGCCCCAGGGCGTTAACCACCATGTTCGAGATACCTCTGCTTGTCTCCATCGTGAGCATGTTGGCCTTCACCAGCGCGTACCCAACTGTGAGCATAAGGTAGATCTTGATGATGGGCTTCACCGCCACGAAGATAACGTCGCCAAGCGCAAGTGACATACCGGAGTAATCTGACGAGCGGTCTGCTTGGTTTGGCAGTAACTGAACACAGTCTTTAGTGGGTATGAATGTGATGGCAAGAGCTCTGCCAAGAGTGAGCGATGAGCGTGCCGCTGCTGACGGCCGGCGTTGTATCTAGATTCAACACCTCCAAGAAGAGTCCTATGAGCCAAAGCCTGTCAACGTTTCCGTGCCAGCTCTGATGACAGTCCCAGTGCCTTTACCTGTTATGGTGTTGGATCCAAAGCTGGTGGAAATCGGAAACCTTGCACATTGAGCTTGCAAAATTGACACCATGGGCCCAAGAAGCCTGGCCAATGGCCAAACGATCCCCTTGGAGCTCCAGCCAGCGCGATAGCGAAAACTTGAGCCCTGAGAGATGAGGCCAGGGCTTCGAGGACAGAGCCGTTCGTCGCTAGGCTCAGCCCTTAGACCGCGTTGTAGTGGCAATATATGGGGACGGGGAGGCAAGAGAAACCAAGCCAATTGTAATCGACTTGCTCTAGGCACATGGCGAACAATGCCAACGTGCACCCCGGAGTGCGCATCATGATCAAGGGCTAGGAGCTCCAAGCCTGAATCTTCGTGGCCGTACCGTAGCGTGGCTGAAAATTGAGCTTTGAACACCCGGACACCAACGTATTATCGCGCTTTTTTTTCGCGATTCGGGCGCACCGCGTCGTTAGGGAAACGTTGCGCAAATAAGATGTCCTGTTGTTTACTCTTTGTGGGATGGCTCTTCTCCTCCTAGCTCTCAAGGCGCCAGCTGCAATGTCGTTCTTCCCCCCGTTATTCCGTTCACAGCCCTCCACAAGTGTAACCACAGTCACAAAATTCTTTGGCGTGAACAATGCTCCCGTCGCCAGTTTCTGTAATTCGGTCCCAGTGCTCCAGCCATCTCTCGTATCTACTCCATTTGGTGTTTCCCTGATCACTCTGGCCTTGTTGATTGTCTACTTGTTTCAATACGCATTGTCGAGCCAACGTACAGGGGTGGAGTCACGTCTTTTGATTACCTTCATCGTCGGAAATGTTATTTATTCCATTCTTACGTTTGAAGACTGGTTTGAATTACGCTATCAAATTGTCTTCTGTAACGACTACAAAAACGGAGTCCTTAAACTTTACCAAGTGGCACAGCTGATTGAAGCTTACAGATTGAAAAACTTGATCAGAAATTTGTTTGGCTTTGGGATCTCCCTGATCTCTGTTTATTCAGTTCTTGTCTACAGACAATTCTCCTCGATCTTTATCAAATATGTTGCCACTTTCTTCAAGTTCACCCTGGAAGCTATTAAGAACTCGTATGGCTTTATGGTTGAAGGATACAGAGAAGCTCGTGATCTTATTTTCACTTGAAGTCATGCAAAACTTGCCTTCATGATGACTCTGCTGTTGCTGCTGCTGCACCGCTATTCACTTTACGTCTTATGATTATGTGTTATTATATGTATTCTAATTTTTATATCAATCGTTAAAATTTCATGTTCATTTCTTGCTTATTCATTAATCCGAATCCCTGAGCTGATTCTAATCAATTCAGAGCCTTTGAGGTTGAAATTTGCCCTATTCAAATTCTTCATAAACTCATATATCGTCACATTATCATTCATAGCTATCAATCGATCTTCAAATATCTTGAACAATGCGATTGAAGCTCTTTGAATCTCCACGTATCCATTAAGCATCATGTTATCCCAGATCCTGAAAACAATGTGAACAGACAAACTATCTGTAAACAATGAAATAAACCAATTGAAACAAATAGGTTCTAATTCAACATCGCATTCAACAAGATGTGAATACAACTTGGGTAATTGTTCTTGGAAGTTTTTCTTCATAATACTGAGATCTTGCTTGACATTACTCAAATTAAAGAACCCATGTGGTAAAATATTTTCGATCATTCCAATAAATGCCCAAAATGCCTCCTCTTCATTATGGTACACCAATAGCAGATTCGCAACAATGAAATTCATACCCTGGCAATATCCAATAGTTGTATACTTCCTGCTGAAGGCAATTAGCACGTTCTGAAGTTTCTCCAACCCGGGTCCGTTATCCTTAAAGAAGACGTTGAATGGCATTGTTCGATACAAATCCAATTCTATCTGCGATTCTGCATCCTTGTTCGGCTCAGTGGAATACAGTAATGTATGATATTCAGAAGGGGACATCAATTGCTTAGATCCGGATAACTCAGACCAAACCTTTGGCCTATATTTCATTGGAACACCATTGGAAACCAACCGTTTGAAGATCTTGTTCAAATGTTTGTAGTTCTCTATGCTCTTTCCGTTGATCAATAGCCAGTCCCCAGTATTATCATTATCTAGAAGTGAAGCTTTCTTGATGAATTCATCCCATTCCTTATAACTTTGCTTCTGGTTTTTATCATAATCACTAGCAATTTCTTGAAGTTTTGAAGTGATAGAGCTACCAGTTAATAGAGCCATTGACTGTGAGTTTCTTGTTGGTCTTTGTCGTTTGTTGTCATAAATGAATCCAAGCTCATCAACATAACCGTCTTTCTCTTCATCAATTAGGAAGTTCGTGGGAACTTTCGAACTGAAACTTTCCATTTCCAATGGCACAAACTTCGGGCGGCTCGAAGAGTTGTTAACAGTAGTATCACGACTGAGGAGTCTGTTTGAAACTGCGTTAATAATTGAATTTGATTGAAGGAAATTTTCAAGATGAGATTGATCATTTGTAGAATGGGATGGCGATGATGACGACAACGGTAGATCTGCAGTGGGTATAGGAGGTGATGAGAGTGAATGAGGTCTGGCATTTCGCTTCGGTGTTATGGTAGAATTGACATCTTCAAGGCTCGATGCAGATGAACTTTTTGCTACTTTTCTCGACTCTACAGGCGAGACCCCATTAGACGAGTCTTTTGAACTCTGATCACGATAAGCAAGGCCATCCTCCATGGCATCCGAAATCAAATCTTTCAAAAAGGACTCTTCATCCAGGGGGAAATTTGCGCTGTAGCTGTCCATTCTTTCCTTCAGCAACATGTCTAATTGACTTGTAGAGAATCCCATCTCTTGTAACAATCTCATTAGGGCATTCTCCTTTCTGGAGTAAGTCTTGCGCATCAACGACAGCTCCGCCTCCCGCTGTGCCAGATCCGTTGAAAGCTGTCTGATCAGTGTCACTGCTCCATACCTCCGTATCAAATGCTCAATAGAACTGTTTGATGAGAGGTGGATGTTACCTGGAATGGAATCGGCGCTCAATACACTCTGCTGAAAGAGATCACCTCGGCTAGCAGAAGTCCTTGTAGCGATGCTTTCGACAGACACAGTGGAATGGAGAGGCGCATGAATGGCCATAACGGAATCACTGCCCTCGTCGTCATCATCATGTCCACTTTCTTCAACGCCTTCTGCCGTCTTTGCTAATGAGCTTCGGGATGCGCCATGCCGTCTCCTGCCATCAGCGTACGAGATGGAGCGAGAGCGGCCCAGCGATACAACCTGAGACTGCTCCGTAGGTTCCATAATATCAACGAAAAATGGCCTTAAGCAGAGAATAACCACCGGAATTGGGAGAAAATGTGTGGAACTCTACTGGCTGGTGAGTGACGCAGGCAGGTAATGTGACAAGTTGTTTTTAGCGAGGGTCGGAGATCACACGGCTACAGAGTTCCGGGGTAGGTAGGTATATAAGGACTACCTGTTGATAGTTCGGGCCGTAATCAAAGGAATTGTGGGTTTTTTTATCACTGTAATCATTGATACAGAAGCTCATATCTTATGGCTGCAACACACTGAGCGTCTTTTAACTCCGAATTATAGATGTGTGAGGTCATTGGAGACTGACACACATCGTTATATTGGTGATCTGAGACAAGACCACTTACACTCTAGAAATTCTCCGAATAAGGCCGTAGTGCACCTTTCAAAAGCTGACTTCGAAACCAGTAGCTACCTGTTTTAAGAGCGCTGGCATTTCTTTCTCAAGTTCTCGATCATGGCCTGTGGTGCCTCATAAGCTGCACTAGCCTCGACCTAGGATCTATATACCAATAAATCATAAAAGTTTCAGCTGGATTACCCTTACGAAGGTGGTACCAGGCTGAGTTGTATTTTCCCTTCCAGATGTGATAGAAGCAATCTCTTCAAAAAACCAAGGGCATGAGAACCTTCATTGCTCAGGTGCGGATTACTATTCCGACTCTCAATACCGTACTTTGTATCTATGGCAGGTCTATAACTCGGCATCAAGATAAGTCAGTATTTTTTTCGACTCTTCAAACTAATTAACTTAGGAAATATCAATAAAAAGCCATTAATGAGCCCCTAGATTGCTTTCTCAAAGCTGTTATTGGTGGCTAAGTGGTAAAGATCGTTATCACCCAAATGCAATTCTATGTACTCTCCTTTGGTGCAATCTAGGACATTCAGTTTCAGAATTATTCATGGTAGACTGTCACTTATAATATACTGGATTTAGGGAGGAGAGACTGATTTTGTAAGACCAGATTCTAAACATTGATACCCCAATCTGGGACAGTTGGATTTCAGCAAATTTTCCTCGAGGGAGAGCCACAAAAGCGGATGAATATTGTGTTAACTCCGGGGTCCTAATTTGGTCCAGCAAATCTGCATCATTATACATTTGCCGCTATTAGTGGATCCGTTCTTTTGCATATCAAAATATAAGATTTGGTTGAAGGCTTGAGATCCGAAAATAAAGCAGAATTCCAGCACAGGGGCGATGATAGATTCTGTTAGTTAGCGTTAATCGATATCTTCATCATTCGGCGTGGAAGTTTCCGTTTTTGTGGCACTCAAGGGGAATTCACTCTCTCCTTTTGGAGGAGACAAGAGATAATTTCCTTATTTTTTTGCTCTCTGGGACCTGACTTTATCTACCAACGTTAGTAGTGTTAGATATCTCCACGAGAAACGCTGTCGTCCCCGTGTATGTTATGTTTCCAACTAGCAAGGCCTTTGACCCAGTTGATAATGCGATTCAGCAAGCTAATAAGTGCTACTTACGTCGACAAGAGGCCAAAAAATGCGAGCGAGTGCTGAATCAAACACTTGCCGATATCTTGGGAGGTAGCCCGAATGACGGTTATGAATTCCCAGGAAACTGGGCAGGCTTTCTCGTGCCAGAGAAACACGAAATTCACGAATATGTCCCAGTTGACGATGAGGCTACCTTGGATAACGACGATACCGAGGATGAACCATCGAGCAGTGAAGAGAAGGACGATTACGTTGCGGATACTCTGAAGCCAGCGGCTACTTTCCTAACTGGACCTACCGTTTCAACTCAGAGTACCGCAGAAGACAAAGGTGCTCCTATAATGGGCATGTTTGAAAGGACGCAACACCTCTTCCTCAAATCTGACGTCATCTTCCAGAGGCTAGCAGAAGTTTTGGAAGCGGTCTTCGCACCAGTTACACACGTCGAGCCCAGACTATTGCTGGAGTTAGAAGAAGCTATCCAAGGGTTGGAGGGAGTTATTGAGCTGCTTGACGGGCACCTTGCTCAGTACGAGCTGACCAAGACCAATCAGTAAGCCCCGAGATGTGCTCCCTGTTCATTTGATACAAACTCAGAGCTAAGAGCTGAGAGCTCGTACGACTCAATTGAATACCGCTATCTCTTGGAGATTCGCGTAGTGGTCTCCCTACTCGGTTGAGGCCGCGTTCCTTGCGAATTCAGGAAAACAAAACAAAACAAACAAACAAACAAACAAACAAAACAATCAGGTCACCCTGGTGCTTAGATAACACTCCAAACAGATTCCGCTCTTTAAAAGGCTCAAACCCCAAAGAAACGTATCTAAAATTCTTCACAGATTAATGTTGTCTCTTCTTAAGTCTCAATTCACCGCTCGTGTGTTTGCCGCCCCAGCAAGAATCGCACCTGTTGCGCCATTTGCCTCCCAGTGGTTCTCCACGAGTGCGGCCACTTTCCTCCAAAAGAAGAAGGTCACCAAGAAGGATTCGAAGAAGAAGGCAAAGAAGGACGCAGTCAAGCGCCCTAGCTCAGCCTATATGTTCTTTGTCAAGGACTACTTCCAACAGCACGGCGAGGAGTTGAAGCAGATCGATTTTGCTGCCAGGGCTAAGGTTCTCAAAACTAAGTATGATGCCTTGTCTCACTTTGAGAAGTCGAAGTTTGAGTCCCTTCAGGAGACTGACACGAAGAGATATGAAGCTGAAAAGGCCTTAGCAGCTGCTCATGCGCCACCAAAGAGACCACCAACTGCTTACTTGACTTGGTTCACACAGGCCAGAGGCTCCATTATCAGCAGCAACCCTGGTTTGTCATTCGCTGAGATTGGTAAGCTGGGTGGTGAGAGATGGAAGCAGCTCTCTGAACAAGAGAAGAGCAGTTATCTCGAGGACTCCCAGACTAAGATGCTTGCATGGAAAGCTGATTACGCCAAGTGGAAGGAATCTCAGGCTTGATTTCTTCTCAGTTTTTTTTCTAATTTTCTGATGTTATCAAATTATGGTTGAAAATAGTCATCCTTTCTCTACTGCCAATCATTGTTGCTTCAGCTTTGAATGAACGAGAAGAAGTATGCCATCTCTCTAGACAACCCCATCTATAAGAATGTATTATTATCTTAGCAAGTATTGTTTATAGCACGCCTCACATTACGCCACAATCATTTCACAAATGGCATGAGTTATGATCGTCATATTTGCTGTAATAAATATGTTTGAATAAGTTAGGGTATACAATCGAGGAGTTTCAACCGAGGTAGAACCCGACCCAGCAGTTATCAAGCATCCTTTCATAGTTTACCCAGGCATGGTACTTCATAAACAATAATGTCCCATCCTTACCGGCACATTTCATGATCTCGTCAATACCACCAGGATGGAATCTAACATATGGCGACAAGTTATAGACCTTGCCCTTAAGCACGGTCCAACAATCTTCTATAGTGTTATGCTTCCTTAGCACATCTTTAGTAACACGCAATGGGAAGTCACGAGGATCGATTCCTCGAAGATTCTCTCCACTGGAATTCAGATGCGCCCAATCCAGTGGTGAACAACCTTGGTTAAGAACAACCTTCTGGCGCGCTCCTGTTCGTTGTGCGGAGTTCTGGGCAGGGAACATACCAACAGAAGGCGCAGAGGGCGTAACAGTGATCGCTGGGCCTCTCTTTGGTATTGATTTTGGCAACATCTGAGTGGAAACTGGGGGGACAAGATTTGCGGCCGGGGCCCCGCGTGCTAAAGATGAAGAAGACGGCTGAGAGGCTGATGCTTGTTGTTGTAATCTTTGCGCCAAGAGGCGCGCCTGAATCGGGTTGGGCGTTGTCCTGCTGTCCATGATATCTGTTAAACCTGCTATTGTGAGATCTGTATTGGGAGAATGCTATGCACTAGATGAAACAGTGCTACGCTGGTTTGGGAGATGGAGGGTGAAGAGCTGAGAGGCTGATGGGAAGCACAAGGCCAAGCACCACGAGAAGCTTGGAAGTCTGGCAGAGGAGAGGACAAAAAAATGAGCAGCATACACACCAGCAGCTCAATATTCCAAAGCAAACAGTAAACGGTGCCCTTTATGCTGTTGAAGGGCCCTTATAGAATCGTTAAACCGGCAGGAAAACGCTAAGGCTAAAGGCGCCCCATCGAACAAGTTCGCGAATAGTTGTGCAAAACAAAACAAAACCAATAAATAAACACCCGAGCACCACTATGAGTCGCAGCTCGAAGTTGGGTGCGCGAGGGGAAGTGTCCCGAAACCAAAAAACATGACCGGATTCACCACACTTTCAAGCCGGGAACAGTAACCGTGTGGTCAAGAGCCTGACTGAACCGTGAAGTGAGTCTTCCAGATTGTCCAAACTGAGGGGAGGCCGCGACATTCCTTGCAGCTACTCATTTTTGCCGAACCGACTGTTCTGCTAAAGGAGGTATCCAGAGCGGAGTAAGGCGCGCATAGTAAGCAAGCATCCGGGGAACAACCACTCACGAGACAACAACAGCACTCTGTGCACGTTTGGGCGAGCAATAGACCCAGTTTGTAATATATTGATATCCAGGGTCTCAAACCTGTGTTACTGGGAAAGCAGTTCATGTCATTTCTGGAACAGATCTTACTCTCGACCAACAATCTCATCAAGGGCG
The DNA here is from genome assembly GCA_030557175.1 of Petasospora japonica. Lineage (NCBI taxonomy): Eukaryota > Fungi > Ascomycota > Saccharomycetes > Phaffomycetales > Wickerhamomycetaceae > Petasospora > Petasospora japonica. The sequence continues at coordinate 44,834 of JAKTVL010000074.1, forward strand.
CCGCCAATCAGCAACAACAAACGGTCCGTCTCACAAAGGACCAATACATCGCAAAAGTCTCGCGAAACACACTTGAGTTCATCTATAACAAGTACTGGAAGTTCTGTTCTCAGGGTCAGAGAATTCGCATGCTATTAGGGACATCGCTTGCATTACTTTCCGTTTACGTCATCTCACCATCAATCAAGTACTATTTCCTCTCAGACGAAGAGAAGCAAAAGATGTTCAGCTCAAAAAGACCAGATAAGCACACTATTGGGCTCGTTAATACGAGAAATGACTGCTTTGCCAACTCTTCGTTACAGGCGTTTGCTGCGCTTCCAGGGCTCGACACTTATCTCAATGAGCTCCTTAAACAACATAAACTTCTCACATCGCTCCCATTGCCCAAAGGAGAACCAGCCCCAGAGATCCCATTACATGTTGCCCTAGCAGCTATGGTGGAGCAACTCCAGGAGACGACCATCTCCTCAAAAAACATTTCTGTATGGCCTTTTTTGAAAGTTATCGAGAAGATCTTCAACTCCAGAATCTCCACGAATCAGAATGACGCACATGAGCTGGTTCAACTCATCTTGGAAACGCTTGATAACGAAATCACCAAATTGAGAAAGTTTACCAAAATGCGTAAATTGAACTTGGCGATACCAGAATTTCCATTCAATGGTCTTGTTGCCGACCAACTGACTTGTTATTCATGTTTGAACTCATCAAAGCCAACATTCCACCCGTTCTCTGTACTTTCTCTGCCGGTGCCAATTGAGAAGAGTGCCAAACTCAGTGACATGCTCAAGAACAATGAAGTCGAAACCATCAATGGATATCACTGCCTTAGATGCAAACTCAAAGCCATCATGAAGGTGGAGGATCAGAAAAGAGAGCGGGGAGTCCAGATCTCTGAGGAAGAAGCCCAGATCGTATCGAAACTTAAAATTATGGAACCAAATCTTGCCATTAATGATGACCTCCCTGTACCATTGGATTCATTTGTTAAAAATTACAAATCCGAGGGGTTTGAAACTTCCGCTCTATTGTCCACGATTGTGAAGAAGAGTTTGGTGGTGAAAGCCCCAAGCTTGTTGACAGTGCACCTTTCGAGATCCATGTTTACTGCAAACCACATTACCCGAAACAGTTGCAGAGTCGAGTTTGAAGAGAGCTTGATTTTAGATGTAGATGAAAACTTGGCTCGTGAGTACCAGGAGAGGCAAGCCTCGAAGAAAAAGAAGATCCTCAGCACTACAGTGACTCCAGCTGGAGAAGTGATTGAGACGATTGAGGAAGTGGAAGGAGAAATTGATGACGATATTGAAGGATATGATGACGACAGAAACGAGCCTGAGCATCTCAAGAGAATTCACTCCAAAGTCCTCACGCAACATGACGAGGAAGCTGAACACCTTGAGAACACTGAGAATGACACCTCCAATTCTGATGTGCATGACTCTGATCACCCAGCATCATCCACTGATGCTACAAGTATCAATTCCAAGGACAACCAGGAAACTGAGGGTGAACTGGAAGGCGACCTAGAAGCAGACCAGGACAATGAATCTGTCACCAGCGAGGTGCCTTCTGAGGAGCTCAATGTCACCAAGGACAAGGCCAAGTACAGATTGCGTGCTATGATTAGGCATCAAGGCACACACCAGGCTGGTCATTACGAGTGTTACCGTCACAAGCCGATGTTCGTCAAGGATTCGATCACCGACACGATTGTGAATCTCTCTCCTAAAATTGATTTGGACGACGCTATCACCGAATCCGAATCACCAGCTTTCCAGGCCACATCTTCGTCACGGAGAAGGATGTCCTCAAGTCATGCGTCGTCAATGTCACCAAGGGACAGCGTATCCAGAAATTCTGACGCTGCTGAATCCACAGATGATGAAACCACTCGTTCCAAGTTCAGAAGCAGATTGGGATCCATAGTCTCTCGTCGCACTTCTTCGAGTGCTTCTCCACAACCGCGTCGTAACTCTGTGGCTCAAATTCCATCCCATCAAGTCGTACATGATGTTTCTACAGGCATCGACGACATCAATTTGAATAGTTCCCACAATCATAAGAAGAGATACAAAAAGATATCGTCGGTTTCTAAGTACCCATACTGGAGAATCTCGGACGTAACTGTTTCAGAAGCAAAGAGCTCACAATTACTGAGTGAGAGGACTGCTGTTTACATGATATATTATGAGCGAATCAAGGATGACGCTTAATCTCTTCAAATATACAATCATAGATGCAAAAAGCTACTATTTAGAGTAAACCGTAAGAAAATTGATTATAATTATAAAATATCGTACAAGAAATAAATTAGAAGATCATACAGCCAGTAACCGGACAACACCTAGACAATGACAACGACAACATCACCAGCATCAACCATATCACCGTTAGCGTGCACAATCTTCCACACCTTACCCTTCTTTGGAGAAACAACGGTCATCTCAGTCTTCATGGCTTCAAGCACTACAAGACCTTGACCAGCCTCAACCTCATCACCAACCTGAGTCAAAGACTTCCAGAATCTACCACTGTTCTCAGAGTAAACCAATTCAGCACCATCTGGGTATGTCTCCTCCTCGACCTGCTTTGGACCACCAGTCTTCTCCAAATCAGCATTAGCAACCTGAATCAACTGGGCAAACTCAGCAGCCTTCTCACCCTTCTGTCCTTCTTCAAATGCAGTAATAGACTCCAAATTCTTGTCAATCCATCTCAAGTACTCCTCGTGATCAAAGACACTCTCCTCAAATTCTACCTTGAACTGACCGTGCTTAGTGTCTTCAGTAAACTTGTCGATCTCCTCCTCAGAAACTGGGTAGAACTCAACCTGGTCGAATGGAGTCAACAACCATGGATGCTCAGACGAGTGTGCACCAAGTTTAAGCTTATCCCAGATTGGGATGGTACGACCGACCAACTGATAGCCACCTGGAGAGTCCATGGCATAGATACACATGTACATGCCACCAATACCAACAGCACCGTTCGGAGTGTGGGTTCTGGCTGGGTTATACTTAGTACCCAACAATCTCTGACGTGGATCCAACGGAACAGCACATGGAGCACCCAAGAACACATCACCGAGACCCAAAACCAAGAACCTAGCACTGTAGAGCATGTCCTTAACGTCTGAACGCTTGATATCGTTCACATCGGCAATGAAGTCAACATTGTTTGGTAACCATGGAGCATCGGCACGAATAGTCTCTCTGTAACGCTTCACAGCATCCAGGACAACACTATCCTCGAAGGCCATTGGCAACTTGAAGACCTTTGATTTGATTTTCCACTTGTTTTCGAACAAGATTTCACGCTCATAAGCAATCAAGGTCTCAAGCAAGTCTGCCTGAGAAATCGCATCACCATCGAACTCAACCAGAACAGATCTAACACCCTGAGACATCTCAATTATACCAACTGTCTGATGAGTGTTCACAAGCTCAACCAAACGGTTGATTCTATAGCTGACGTTCAAGTCCAACTTCAACTCACCATACTCCACAAGAACGTAACGGTCACCAGCCTGTCTATAAGTAACAAGTGGTGCCAATTCATATGGTTTGAAAGTTGCCAAAACTGGAGACTCCGGCTCTGGTAACGCAAGAGTGGAGATGTCTGATGGATAAGCGCCAGAGAAGGTCTCGATGGTTTCGTCCTGTTTGGATCTCAGCTCTCTGGCGGTTGCGTAAGTGATTGGGACAAACTGGATGAGATCGCCTGGCTTAACTTGACCAATCTTCCACATCTCGGCATCAGCCACAACAGCCTCACAAACGAAGCCGCCTAAAGATGGACCATCACAAGTCAAGATAACTGGTTCATCACCTGTGAAGTTGATAGCACCAATGGAATACACGTAGTCATGCTGGTTAGATGGATGTAGCCCAGCTTCACCTCCGTCAAGTCTAGCCCACTTTGGCTTTGGACCAATCAATCTAACACCGAATCTGTTGGAGTTGTAGTGAACTTTCCATTTTTCAGAGAAGAACTCAAGCACAGACTCAGGCTTGAAGAAGTCTGGAGAACCGTGAGGACCACAAGTGACACCGACAGTCCATTCCTTGGCCTTCAACTGTGGAATGAGTGACTTTGGCAATGCAAGTGGTGCTGATTCAGGGGATGGCAAAGTATTGGATGGCAAATATGGCTGGCCCAAGAACAAGACATCACCAACCTTCAAGACTCTACCGTTGTATCCACCCATATTACCAAGAGCAAAAGTAGATCTAGAGCCCAAGAACTCTGAAACATCAATACCACCTCTGATGGCGAGGTAAGCTCTGCAACCCTTAGTTAACTTACCAATTGCGAGCTTGTCACCTTTTCTCAAGTTGAGTGGCTCCCACTGACTGACAACATTGTCATTAACTTTAACTTCAACTTCACCACCAGTAACAGCGATGACAGCATCAGAATGGAACAACATAGATGGGCCAGTCAATGTAATCTCAATTGCAGGAGATGCCTTCGCGTTTCCCACAATCTTGTTGGCCAATCTGAAAGAGTAAGCATCCATTGGACCAGATGGTGGAACACCAATTCTCCAGTATCCAGTTCTACCTGGGAAGTCCTGAACAGTGGTGTAAGCACCTGGTGTCAAGATCTCGAAAGCATTGGCTTGGTAGTCATAAGAATCTAAAATCTTAGTATGCATCTTAGCTGCCTCAAACATCTCAGAGTTAGCGACAGATCTCAAGTAGTCCAAGTTAGTGATGACACCGTAGATAACAGTCTCATCCAAAGCCTTCTGCAACAATCTAAGAGCATCAGCACGATCCTTACCATGAACAATTATCTTTGCTAAAGTTGGATCATACTCAGCAGAAACAACAGTACCCTTCTCAACCCAAGTGTCAACTCTAGCCCAAGTTGGGAAGACAACGTCAGTAAGCTGACCAGGAGATGGTTTGAAGCCCTTTACTGGGTTTTCAGCATACAATCTGGCCTCCATGGAGGCACCAGTAACTTCAACCTTCTGAGTTTTGAAGTCAGGAGCATTGTTTGCAGCAATATTCAACATCCACTCAACCAAGTCTAAGCCAGTAACAGCTTCGGTAATCGGATGCTCGACCTGCAAACGAGCATTGACTTCCAAGAAGAAGAACTCGTCTCTCTTCTCTTCATAGATGAATTCAACTGTACCGGCGCACTTGTAGTTCATGGAAGCACCAAGCTGTTCAGCAGCCTTTCTCATGGCTTGTCTGGTGGTCTCTGGCAAGTTAGGGGCCGGTGTCTCTTCAATGATTTTCTGGTTACGACGTTGCAAGGAACAATCACGCTCACCAAGAGCAATCGCCTGACCAAATCCATCACCGAACATCTGAATCTCAACGTGTCTGGCATTCTCAACGAATCTCTCCAAGAAGACACCAGAGTCACCGAAGTAAGCCTGACCTTGGTGCTTAACTGTTTCAAATACCTTTGGCAAGTCATCCAACAAATCAACCTTTTGAAGACCAATACCACCACCACCAGCAGTGGACTTGAGCATGACCTTGACAGAAGTTTCTGGGTCGTTAGATAGACCAAGCTTCTTGGCAAAGGAGATGGCCTCATCAATGTCCTCAATCAAACCAGACCCAGGAACCAATGGAACGCCAGCCTTCTCAGCAATCTCTCTAGCAGAATGCTTAAGACCAAGCTTTCTGATAGAGTCACCAGATGGGCCAACGAATACGATCCCTTCCCTCTCACATCTGTCAGCAAAATCTGCGTTCTCAGATAAGAAACCGTAACCCGGAATGATGGCCTCAGCACCGGACTCTTTAGCAGCCTTGATGACCTTATCAATGTTAATATATGTTTCAGCGGCAGAGTCACCGTGCAGTGGGATAGCGACGTCGGCATCTAGAACGTGTTGAGAGTATTTGTCTGGGTCAGAGTAGATAGCAATAGCCTGAATACCCAACTTTTTCAAAGTTCTCATGATACGGACAGCAATCTCTCCTCTGTTAGCAACGAGAACAGCATTGAACGGTTTTTTTGCCTCTGCAGCCTTAGAAGCAGCAATGTAAGATCTCCAACCACCGAATTCAGTAATTTCCCTTGTACCCTTCTGGGTGTAGCCAATTTCCTCACAAATGAAAGATTTAACCCACTCACCACTCACAGTTTCAACGGACCCAATACCCAGTGGTTCTGGAACCATGGCAATGAATTCACCAAATCTTTCCTTTGGAACAGAGTAGATCTCAATGGCGATCTTAGATCCAAGCTCAGCAACTCTTCTCAAACCTGGTTTAGCAACTGGTCCGTTCTTTGGCAGAGCATAAAGTTTGTAATTAGCAGAAGTTGTTGTGGATTCAAGAAGGGTAGCATTGACCTTTTCCAATTGCCAATGCAATGGCAAACCGGTTAAATGAGCACCAACAACAGCCAATTTAATGGAGTCAGCCAAAGATGGCTTTGGCGGAGTGTACTCATCACCAGTACGAGAAATGGACTTTGTAGCACCGAGTGGCCTCTCAGCAGGTGTGAATGCCTGCTTCAAGTAACGAGAACCAAGCTCGAATAATGCGTACTCAGTGAACTTGTCAGCAATCAATGTCACACCGTTTGGCAGACCATCAGGTCTGAAACCTGCTGGAAGAGCAAGAGCACACATATCAGCCAAGTTGACAAAGTTTGTCCATGTGCCCTGCTGAGAGTTAACAAGAACTGGTTCTTTCTCAAGATCTTCAAGAGTTGGGTTAAGAGGACATGTTGGCACAGCCAAAACGTCAATGCTCTGCATCATCTTACGAACTTTTTGCAAGATTCCTTGTCTCTTGTACTCATACTTGAAAGCATCTGCGGCATCAAACTTGGTTGCCGTCTTGATGATACCGATAACTGTCTTGTCTAAAGTTTCCTCTGGTGGGTTTGTAGCAAGGAAATCCCTTGTAGCAGCGTATCTCTCCCCGACCCAAGCACCCTCGTAGAGGCACTTAGCCAGGTCAAGCAAATCTGTGAAGTCCACAGCGACGATGTCACATCCAAGCTTACTAAGATTCTCAATGGCTTTCTGATAGAGCTTTGGGTTCTCTTGTTCACCGAACCATGGAAGGTTTGTTGGAATAGCAACCTTCGGCTTAGCGCCGAAGCTGATGAGTGGGTTCGGTGGGAGTGCTCTTGAGTATTCATCGTTCGTTGTGTCTGGTTGAGCCATGATTCCGAATGCAGCCTGTGCATCTTCAAGCGTAAGAGCAAAGACACCAACACAGTCGAGAGACTTACAAGCTGGTACGACACCAGAGCATGAGAACACACCGATCGATGGCTTGATGGAGATGAGGTTGTTTAATGCCGCTGGAACACGCGTGGAACCGGCGGTATCCGTTGTGAGCGCAAGTGGGGCAATACCTCTACCAACAACACTGGCAGACCCAGAACTGGATCCACCAGAGACGTGTTCACTGCTGAATGTGTTTGGAACTCTTCCATATGGCGATCTAACACCAACAAGACCTGTGGCAAATTGGTCCAAGTTAGTCTTACCAATGATAATTGCACCTTGTTCTCTAAGCAGGGCCACTGTGGTGGCATCCTTCTCTGGGGTGAAAGCGAACGACGGGCAGCCAGCAGTTGTCTGGAAGCCCTTGGCGTCAATGTTGTCCTTTACGGCAACAGGGACACCGTAGAGTTTCAGTGTGGCCTTGTTAGCACGGGATTGAAGAATTTTCCATTGGTGCTCAATCTCCTTTGTGGAAGCGATAGAGATCCAAGCCGGGTCCTGTGGGGCGGTTGTCTGTGAAGCAACAAGCGCCTGGAGCGTTTCGAGCGACGTCTGCGGTGTGCTCTTGCGGTGGAAGTCGACCCAGTCAGACACTGTCCAGCCAATTGTCTCCACCATAGCGGACTGTGTGTGAACTGTGATGCGGGGAGGGTTGATATGGACTATAGCTAGATAGAAGGGGGCGCATCAGTTGCCCGCATAGTGGGCCCTGGCACTCTTTATATTCCGGTCGGGATCTGTCGTTGATTCCGTCAACTCGTTATCGCGCCGGCGCTTTGTGTCAGCGCAGCTCGCCGAAACACTGCCAATGGGGAGGCGGGCCGTCTGCCCAGGGCAACAGGAATTAAGGCGTTCGGGCGCTCTTATGTTAACTCAATAGATACTCCAGCTGTGGATGGACTCTCTGATGTGGCTCTCTTTGAAAAATAGCAAAGGAAGCGGTGACTGCTACACAAGAATAGGCCCATCGCCAATGAGCCCTAGAGCTAATAGTGCGCTTACCGATTATGATAACGTCCTTCTTCCCCGTCGGCGAAAAGCGCTAGGCTCCGCTCAAACTGGCTTCCTAAAACTCCCAGCACTGACATCAACTTCTATACATTCTTACCTCACCAACAGCACCGACGTCATGAGCCCCGAGTGCTGGCAGATCGCACAACTGGCGCCTGAGGGTGCTGCGGAGGCAGACCTCCGTCCCTTCCTCGCTAGGCCCCGTGTCAGCAGCCCATCCGCCGGCGAAACCCAGAGGGGGTCCATGAGCTAGGCACGTAGGCAGCTTCACTACCCGGAAAATGCATCAAGCCTGGCTCTCTCTGCAACCATTCACAGGGAGGAAGGACCCCTTTCAGCAGGCGTGAGGTATTATTTCTACTATCTTTCATTAGTGAGACCTTGAGGGGTCGACCGATAAGACAAAATGTTTCCCAAAGCGAAGAAGCAGCACAACCCAAGTTTTCGCAGTTTCCCCACATTGGCCCATGCCCATAGCTAGCGACCAAGCTCTGGGTCTCCTTCTCCAGAGCCACTCTACAGCCCGTAGTCGGCTTTACCATTCGGATTATGCCACACGAGGCAACAATTCCGTCTCTGCAGACATATCATTGGTGGATTTAGATCAGTGTGGCGCGCACCAGGTACTTTTTTTTTTTGGAGCCGCGGAGCGTCCCGCCGGATCATGAAGCTCATCGCTTCAATGCGCATTTGAGAAAGACGCCTAGCGGCTTGCGAAAGCGAAAGCGAGAGCGCAGAAGCCATAGCTACGTGGGTTGATTCTTTTCTGAGTAATGGAGCTTCCTCCAATTAGGGTAAAAGTTGAATAACGATGTGCAGCGATGAAAACAACAAAGGTCATGCAAAAGAGTTGAATCATAAATCATAGACCATTGATCATAGGTCTTTAGAGATGTACTGAGTTTCGTTGTCCTTCGGCAGGGCGCTACTAGTAGCCTCCTACTTCAGAACTTGGGTAACCTGTTTCTTCTGGAGTCTCTCGATGTTCTTCTGGTCTCTCTTAGCCTGGTCCCTCTCGGTTCTTTTGTTAGCCCAAATTCTCAGTCTCTCACCGTAGAAGAAGACGTAGAGTGGGAACGGAATACCGGTGGCCAAGATCAAGAAACCAAAGATCGAACATCCCCATCCTGTGCCAATGTTATCAAACATCATTGGACAGAACAACGGGAATGCAAACCCAAAGAAGGATCTGAACACAGATGCTGCGGCAATAGAAGAGGCCGCAAATCTTGGATTCATGTCAATGAGATAGTTTTGAATGCAGTAGAAAACTGGAATGATACCGACACAGAAGATTGAGGCTCCAACGGCAGGGAAAATCCATGGCATGTGTTTATCAGATCCCCAGCCATACCAGAATAGACCAACAGCCAAAAGTATACCACTAGCAAATAATGAAGGAATACGGAACTCCGGTTTGGAAACACCGCCATTCTTATCTGTGAGTATTTGGTAAATGCGGTCAGAAACTCTTTGGGTCAGAAGAGTACCAATCATGTAACCAATGAGTAGGGTTAAATACATAAGACCAACATCACCTTTATTCATACCATAGTTCTCACTCCAGTTAGATGGGAATGTGACAATGAGAATGTAAAGACAGCCGTATGCAATGGCCATGAAGGAACCAAGACCGAAAACCATAGGATGTGTGAACAGCAAAGTGACTGGTCTTGTCAAGTTAACGTAGAACTTCTCGAAAACAGTCTCACCAGTGGCAATCTCATACAAAGAATGCAAATTCTCGTTTCCTGTAAGCTTTCTAAGTTTAGTTGCCTTTTCCTTCAGTAAGGTTGGGGCATAAGTTTCTTCAAGAAGAAAGCTCCCAACAACACAACTGCAGCCGTTGAAGATAACCAAGACCCAGAAACACCAACGCCAAGTTGCATATTGGACAATAAATCCAGCAATCAGTGCACTGAGACATGGTCCAACAGTTGGTCCAAGAGAATAGAGAGCCATGGCCTTGCCACGTTCTTTATTATCCACAAGATCACTGATGACACCAGCACCAATAGAGATCGGGGCACAGCCACCAGCACCAGCCAGTAATCTGAAAACACACATTTGAGCTGGGTTGTTAGACAAGGCACAACCAATGTTGAAGAAGAACATAAACCAAGCTGCAATGTTCAACACCCTTCTTCTGCCGTACATTTCAGACATTGGGGCCACCAACGGGGAGAACAAAGCCCAGGCCAAGATAAAGATAGAAACCATTAATGATGCGACAACGGTATCATTACCGAACTCCGTGCTGATTTCTGAGATGGCTGGAGATAACATTGTAGAAGCGAATGGAGAAAGCAAAGTGTAGAAAGATGCCATACCCATAGAACGCCATTTTCTTCTGAGACTCCAATTACGTGGGTTTTGAGTATCATCTGGACCATCCCATGTAACTAACTCGGGGTCAATATCTTGGAATTCAACACCATCATCCTTAGTGGGGAGAGCATCTTCGCGTGCCGGAACAATAATCTCCTCTTGGTCTTCCAATAGTTTCTCCTCGTCATCGATCTCCTCCTCCTGACGCAGAATACGTTCTGACAGAGCAGTGATTATTGTATTTTTAGTTTTCTCTCTGCGAAGGGCAATCTGGTCGGAATCGAGGTCTGGATACAAGCTCTTTTCGGTGAAATCTTCGTAATCTTCAGCGCGGCTCCCAGTAATGGACCCTGAACGAGACCCACGACGTGATTTAGGCCGTGGGTTCAGCGAAGAGACCGTGTGCACACGGTTGAGTGTGGTGCGGGAAGCGTCGCGTGAGAGTGAGGGTGAGGCGTCTAGTTGTTGGATTCCATGTGTGAGAGAAGACGAGGTCTGGAGAGAAGACACTGACGCAGTGTCCGAGTTCATTTTCGTACTACTGGCGTCGCTCATTTGAGTCTCGAGTGCCAAGAGATGTGAGGAGGTACGTGTGTGGCTGTGAAGGTCCGGTGTCGCCACGCTCAGAGCCTATGGGGACTGCGGATGGTTGGGGGGGGGGGGGGTGCGTAGGAAGGACTACCGAGTGTGGGATCTCACAGGCAGCTAAGTGGAGAAAATATTGATAAATTTTATTCAAGTGGAGAAAAGCACACTTAGTAATATACTTTTTTTTTCTTTAAGGCGAGAGGTGGCAGTAAATTTCTCCAGTATGAGCGGGGCGAAGTCCTAATCAGGAAATGAAACCGTCCGCACCGGGAGCAATTACCGGTCCTTGACGCTAGACTTACCGCGGAGGGTTTGACGAGACCAGACGAGGGCAGACACAAAAAAATCAAAGCACCAGCTCTTGAGGTCCGAGCTTGGACCTACTAGAATTCTAAGCTTTTCTTCGCTCTGTTTTTTCCTCAATTCTTTCCTTAATTCCACCTTGCCGTGGGGCCCGATGTTTTGTCTTGCCCGAACGAGGGGGACGCATTTCGGGCAGCCTAAGCCTGAATGACTACATTTACCCACCTGCACGCAAGGAACGAGGAACAAAAACCAGACTGTGTCTATTGCAGCCGGCATTACTAAAAACGTTGTCTTGCGCTAGCGCGTAGGCGGCCTAGTAGCGGGTGTTCAACGGTCTACTGTTGCGGTTGAAGTTCGGCACTACAAAGGTGAGAGATCTGTTCGGCTCCAGTACATCGATTGAGTGCCTTAACCCTCATCATCTATAACGGTCATGGGAATCGGAGCAGATCGAACTATCCGGTCCATGGCCAGCTCCATGTCCTTCAACATGATCGATGTAGTCTCGCCAATGCGCATACCTGATCCTTGATCATAATCCACATCCTCATCAACGCTTGATAGCCCACGGTCATCCAATGGCGCTATGAAGAGGGACAAACTCAAGGAAAGTATAACTGCCCAGATGCAAAACAAGTTCATCAACAGCTCGGTGTAGAGCACTCCAATGATCTCCTTCTCATGAGGGTTCACTTGAGAGGATAGCTGTCTGCTATGAAGGTTCTCCAAGACAAAAGCTTTAGTCTCTTGTAGCAACTTGTCAGAAATGGTCACCGACGACTGAATACAATGCAAATATATCAAAGAACTCACAGAAACACCAATAGTACCACCAATTGACTTGAATACGTTTCTGGTGCTTACTGCGACAGACCTGTCTGCTTTGAAAGCCTGTGCTTGGACAGCCAAAATTGAAGGTTGGAGAACAAGGCCAATTCCACATCCTGTAATAACCAATATTGCTCCTTCGAGGGCATGGCTAGAGTGGATCCCAAAAGAGTACGCCAGCGACAAGAGTCCAAGCATCCATAAGATTAAACCATAACGCACAGAGGTCTTGTATCCATAACTTGTCACCACGTAGCCGGCTAAAATGGAGCTCCCACATAAAGGCACAATCCAACACAAGGCCATATACGCAACATGTGTCACTGGTATTCCCTTCACAACAGTGAAATACATCGGCAAATACATTTGCATAGATTGGAAGATGAACCCAATCGCAAAAGACTGACACAAGGTGTAGAGCACGCCCCGCGTCTGGAGAAGTCTCATTGGAATAATGGCCATTTCGGTCCAATTGATCTCATTAATAATGAACACAGAAAGGCAAATTGCCGAAAGGGTAAACAAAACCGGAACCTTGCTATCAGTCCAACTCCAAGACACCCCAGCATTCATCAAGGGTAACACCAAAGACACTAAAAATGCAGTAATGAATAAAAATCCCACGTAATCCATCCGCTGAAAGAATTCCTTTCTTGAAATGCTAACTCTTGAGTTCGGTAAAACAATCAATGAGATAACTGCAGCAATACAAAGAACTGGTGTCGTAGAAACATAAAACCACATCCAGCCTTTCGTGCTCAAGAAGGCACCCATGACGAGCGGGCCGATGCAATCACCGATACCCAGTGACGCACCAAGCCAAGCTTGAACTTTAGCTCTCATGTCAATCGAGACCATGTCTGGAATCATCAAAATCGTCATTGTATGAATACAAGCAGACAGCATACCAGAAAGACCTCTGAAAAAGAAGAACATGACAGGGTAATGTAGGGCAGCAGTGCCAATATGAGCAATTGCCATAGAAAAGAGGCCATACGAGAGCACATACTTCCTTCCGAATGCATCACCGCATCGGCCTAATAATATTGTAGTGACCGCTAATCCAATGCAATATGAGGTTCCTGCCCATTGTATAGATCGTGAAGCCTGAAGAGATTCTGCAATATGCGGAAGAGATAAGGCAGCGGCAGAGGCATCCACTGTGTTGAGAGCGCCAGCACAGAGAATTGTGGCGAGTGCAAGTCCGTTAGATGTAGGCAATGGTGTAGTCTGTGGGACAAGACGTGCCTCAAGGGGCGAGATTGGAGACGGCGGATTATGTGAATGGTCAGAATGTATGCTTTGGCCCAAAGCAGAAACAGCTTCAGATTCAGCCTTCAGACGCGACGACATACTCTCAGTTGAAGGCGTTCAATGGCCTCACTGGGACAGCTGTGACGCTTTGTGTGACCGGTTTGAAACGGCATTGTATGAGGATAATCTGCACTTCTGTGTAGTATATGCCCAATAAGTTACGACACAAAACCAAAAAAAACCCTCTAGGAAAGCTTTCCTACCAAATAACATATGCAAAGATAATTTTATGCAGCAAATAAGGAACTTATACTCATCATCTAGAGCAACGTGCTTATTGGGCTGTTACTTGGGAGATAAACACTTAAAATGGTGCTCGACCAATAGGAAGTCTGCCAAGGGGCATGGGCTTTTTGATGTTTCTTGTCGCGCCAGCCATAGAAGAAGAACTGAGTGCAATCTGAAATGAAGCGTCTAGTATCCGTACGAAAACAATCGTTATCTGATAAACACAATGTGCAGACCAGCTTCCTGTCCAACCTGCAGTACGTATCTGCTCGAATCTTCTCTTGCAACCTGATCTAGCTCCATGGCGGGGGCCTCCGACGTATCTCTACGACTAACGCCACCTCACTCCCAGGCAAAACCTCCTGGATTGGTTGTGGACTTCATATCCCAGTTGCTTTGGCATCCACCCCAAAGTCAGAATGGTCAGTACCTATATATCTGCTATCGCTCCTTCCCCCCCCCCCCTCTTTCTTTCGATAAGCC